>JAQFVV010008632.1:0-26074 GCA_028023455.1 Epiperipatus broadwayi | reverse complement strand
TCAGTACAGTGTATTCTATTAATATACATTTATTCAATTAAATAATTATTTTAGATTAACTGTTGGCCCACATTTCATCTTTTAAATCCTTTTCACACTTTTTTTTTTTTACATATGTGTAATTAGTAACAGAATTGTTTTCTATCAATTGCTGAGTATCTAAAAAACAAAATGAAATTATTAATATTTAAGAGTAATCAATGAATCTTTCCCAGATCTCACCATCCATTCTTCTCTTAACATGTAGCTTGATCTTAAACCTAGAAAATAATATTTTGTTTTAAGTGTAGTTTTGAATGCAAAAGTGAATAAGAAAAGAGAAATAATTAAAAGGCTTTGGAAATGTGAAGAAAAGATTAATAAAAGCTGTGAAGAATTAAAAGATGATGAACTTAAATAAACAATAAATAGAAAGTTATCTGAACTATGATGCCTTTTGACTGTTAACTAACAATGCCAATCTGGTTGAAGCATACCTAGGATTTTTTTTTTAACCAATCCTTTATCAACATAGCAAAACATCCAATTGTTGGTCACAAATGTTAACCAGAAGCAATATCAGATGTTGACTAGTTTGGTGAATATTATCTTCGCTCTTTAACTGCTTCTCTGCAGAAGGATAGATACTAAAAGGGTCTCTGTCTTCAATGGACTGCTTAAAAAAATATGCCAGTATTATATGTTTATGTACAGGCAAATGTATAAATATATATATATTAATACATTTTTACTTAATTCTAAAATACAATGACTTTTGTAAGCAGTGTGCATTATATGCTTTAAATAAAGATTTAATAGGGAAAAATTCATGAGTATTACAAAAAAAAAAATTATTAAAGTAATTTAAATACAAGATGAATTTCAAATATATTTTTAATAAAATATAATTTAGAAAATCAAAGAAGGCTTGGAATTCAACCAGATATGTAAGCAAATTTTACTCCCAGCCTCACTTGAACAATTTAAAGAATAGTAATAGAAAGCTTGTATTATTAGAAAAATATTAACGTGGAATAAAAAAAATGTTTTAAGTTATGTATGTACACAAATATAAATGATTTGTAATTTCTCACAAAATGTCTCTCCATGATATAAGGTTGATGAGTTTGTTGATTAAACATGAACAGTGGTTTAACGCATTTGGAACTAGATCTGGTAATTTTGAAATTTCCATCTTCAAGAGAGTTTCTACATTTAAAGGTGAAGGTTGCCTTCATGGGGGCTAAGTGTTCTGAAGGCCAAATTTTCCATTTGCTGAGAAATCTCATTTAATTACCTAAAAAAATAAAAATTAGTATTTATATGTTTTAAAATTTGTGTGCTTAGTGAATACAGAAAAAAAAAAGCAATTGATAATCATTAAAATAATAAAATATTTATTACCCAGGAGATCAGGAAAACTTTTGCATACATATAAGTGACAGATTTAGACCATGATCCACAGAACACGAGATCCAGAATCTGTCGCTTTGCCTTTCATTAAATTATATAGGATGTCATTACATACCTAACAAGAGATCTAACAGACACAAAGGCATTACATTGCAAAGTCAATCTTCATATAAAACTAGCGAAAGAGAGCCGAAGATAGAAGAGTAAAATATATCATTTTAGTGTATTTATGATTATTCAGGAAGACATTTTTCTTGAGACTGTGCAGATGTTAATAATTGCTTTATGAAATTCTATTATTCAAAATATTAAGCTTTTTAAATTTCTAATGTTTCTGATCAAACAAAAATTATGAAAAAAATAACAATTCAAAAATCTATTTAACAAGATTAAAATTTAAAAAAAAAAAAGAACTGGATGGACCATACAGTGGCAACAGTCTGCAAATGGCATAGACTCTAAACTAATCCAAGAATAACTTTGAAGAGAACTGCTAACAGAGAAATGTAACATAAAGATGTAAGATGATATTATATAACAAACGAATCATCACATGACCCTCTCATCTACTATCGTAGCAATAATTTACTCTATTTAATTCAGAACCATCTATCATAAATTTAAGTAATTAACAATTACTAAATTCTAGTTATTGGCTGTCTTCAGTGAAATCCAGCATTTGCATTCCTAAAATTAGTAGCCAAAGACTATCCAAACTAAAAACCCGAGATTCACAAATCCTAAAACTCTGATTTCAAAACAACTTGTTTTTGTGTTAACGAAGTCTCACACTACTTGTTTACAATTAAATTATACTCCTTTCAGAAAATAAGCATCTGTTTAATAAAGACACCTTTCCTCTCCCACTCCAAAATTAGATGGCCCAATAAAATCTCTAGGAAGAATCACTAACCAGTAAACTGTGCCAAATTTTTTCTGGCATAGAAGATACTGTTTGTATTCAATGGATGATGCTTGCATTATATGTATAGATTTACAAGCAGACGAGAAGTAGAAAACTAAACAGATAGTTTGGAAAATTCATTATGTCGTAGCGAGTTTATGTATCTTCTATGTTCTTTACTTATTGGCAATAAATAAAATAATCTTCAACAAAAGATATGTGAAGATTCCCAGCAATGGCATCTATCCTCTCTTACTCCATTATTTACTTTGCATGCTCTCAGTTTTGTAGGACGACTGACATCAACTTTAAATTTCTCAGTTATTCCAAGGAATTTGAGATGCAACACCCATTCAAAATTAGTTGGTTTTCCATAATAATATAATACATGATTCATATCACTATAATGCATTGCAACTTATTCAGGCATTGTTGCACTTTTAAATATTCTTTTGAGAATCTGGAAATCTTCTCAAATCAATCATTGGACTCTGAATGCACTGAATAAGTTAAAATGTCTTGAATGTAAATTCTTATAATATTCTCTAAATCAATACGATGTGAAAGCAGTTCTACTATTGGAAATGATGATTCCTTGATATCCATGTATTGTAAATATTTTTATAGCTCTCTCTGAGAACTTGCATCAGAAGTTCTTAAGAAGGCATAGAAAGTGAATCTACAAAAACATTCACCCAAAACACTAGTAATATCTCTATATTTATAAGACAATAGTGATCATAATTAAACATATTGATGTGGAGAGATTTATTAGTTACCAAAGCTGTAAATTTGCTGATGTATATTTTTAATTTCATATTTAGAGGGAGCTATCAACATTAATAATGAATCAAGATTTTTGTTTGGATTATGTTAAGACATCATTTCAGTAATAGTTTTTGTGCTACATATGACAAACGAGTTGGTCATTAGAATACAACATTGATTCAAAGGTAGTTAACAGTGATTTATCGAATAGGCTGGATATAATTCAGCTGTTTTGATAAGTTACCCATCTATAGCTTATATAACAAGCATATGAAGACTTTTAGACGCAAGTCCTTGTACGGTATGACTGTTACTCCAATCTGGTTTAGTATGAGCACATGACTATCTTCCTCAGAATCTACTCCATAACAGTTAGTAAAATAAACAGAATATTAGCAAGATTAATTTTTTATCTGAAATATAAATCAATTTTGTAATCTAACCACAAACAAAATTTGTGAACTGATGGTGAATGTTCAAAAAATTGATTTAAGATTCTTTATTTTATAAATATAATAAATGGCTTAACAGCAAATATTACAATTGTTTTCTAGTCTGTTTGTCTATAGTTTCAAAGACTGAAGTCAGACTGCAAAATTAATAGGCCTCTAGTCCTTATTTACAAGCTAACCAAAATGGTGGACACATTTAAAAGCATTTGTAGCAATGAGGAATGCTCTGGCATATTAACATATGCAAATAGTTGTTTTAATAATAAAAATTGGCTTTAAAATGATCAAACATTTCTTCCTAACAGGTTTTCCAGTTTTTTGACTGATTTTTTTAAAATGATTTTAAAAAAAAGTTTATTACCTTTCTCTGAAATAAAACAGTCTCAGTTTGTCAATGGGTTTCCATTACATTTGTTTTCTATTATTTTTATTCTACATGTGTTGGCTGAATTTCATCTTCTCATTTTTCATTGCTCAATTGAGCAGATTTCCAAAATTTGAACTTCCAAGCTAAATAGATACAGTTATTTGGGCAGAGATCCCTATTTTTACATCAGGCAATAATAGGTTGAGTATTGCATACCAACACATTTTGAGAATACATATGTTTCTATGAACTAACATATTGAGCCTCTTCCTCTTAGCTACCAGACAACGCTAAACTGCAATGAACTGAACTTTCTTCAAATTATAGTATACGATAATTGTACTGTAGTCAATTAACCTTTAACAGGTTGAAAAACAAAGTGTTCAATGTAACATTAACAAGTTCCACATAGCATTTTAGCAGACAAATAAATAGCTGTTAACTGTTAGTTAAAAAAATACATCACAAGCTATGACTAGCAATATTATCAGAAAACTAATCTAAAATATCAATTAAGTTGCACAATTTTCTAGCCTATATGCATGAAACATTTACATTTATCACATGATAGATTTTTTGTTGACTGAAATAAAAGAAAGGATCCTTAAGACATTTAATGATGACTTGCGGAATCCTATGTTTAATTGAAATAAAAACAACTACAAATATAAAACAAAACTCACTAATTTTAATAATCAAAATAATGTGTGCAAGTATATATGGCTGTGAAAGAATTGAAAATAGTATAAATAGATACGGAGTCTAGGCAGAAAGTTTATATCAACACATCCATACACATACTTAACTGTTAGTTACATAGACGGCCAAAAGATATGCAGTGGCTGACAGAAACAATGTTTACAGAAAGAGTGCAAAATATTCCAAGTTAAATAATAATTAAATGCTACATAAAAAACTATACTTCATTCATTAATAGCAGAATAAAAATTATTAATTGCAGATTATTCTGTAAATGTAACTATTCAAAGATGATATGCATTAATATGTCACAATTATCTATTAACTTATGTATAAAATGAGTTATGCCAAATCTTTTGGAATGCATTAATTGTGTAAGTTGAAACCAAAGTCTATAATAAAAAGCAGATATACGTGCAATATAAATAAAATAATCAACTTAAGTGAAAAATGTTTATACCTATTTATTACTTTCCTCTTCTTAAATTGGTTGATGCAAAGCGCAAGATTAAGAAAGCATATATCTTCATTAAAAAGATAACTACAACAATCATTAGTAAAAGCTATGAATATGGGAATACGAAGCACCCGAAAGTGCTAAGCAATTATTAATTGGTTAGATAGCTTCACGTATGGGCGTTTCAAGTGCAATATATAGATTAAATTGGTTATTTAACTTAAATTATCTTATATAGATATATCTGCTTACAATAATAACAAAATATAATAATTATAAGATATATAAGTAAATAAATAATTCCCTACTAACTATAATTTTATTAAAGATTTGTAGATTGTAAATAAATATACATGGTAAAGTTATGTGACCCTAAAATGCCAGTTCAATAACTATGGAATTCTCCAAAAGCATTATACTATTAGAAGGTTTAAGCAGAAGTTCAATACAGATTCATCATTTAATGCTTTTCTTGATTTTACAATAATAAATTGCAACAATCTAATTTACAATTAAATGCATATAAAAACCAGTAAGTCATATATAAAATATATAAGTATTCGTTTGCTATGATTGTAGAACACTAATTCATTAAATAATCACAAAAGCACTGCACGAACAAAATTAATATTCAACTTTCATATCAGATTTTCCTTTCATCTTAAATCATGTTATCAGTAGAATAGTTACTGTGTTTTAACTATATCAGTTGTGTTAATGACAGCAATTGGGTTTAAATTGGTTGGTTGCATTGTGTATCCATGTTATTATAGCTTTATCATCTTGCAATCGATTACAGCAATTTTGCAATGAATTATTATTTACTTTGATTATTCTAAGTTTGTGCCAGCAGTAATAATACTTCCTTTGATACCATCAAATAAAAGCTACATAAAATGAATAAACTTACAGCTAATTTCAAACATGGCTATAAAATTTTTTGATAAGTGAGTCAAATGTGTTAACCAAATTCATAAAAGAAGTAAATAAATTACATTTTTGCTCACTATACTTTTCTTGCATTTGCCTACAGTGTTCCTTGACTTAAATAACAATGAATTTCTAGTAACCACAGCTCTATGATTAAAAGCTATCCAATAGATTCTTTAATTAATTTTGCTTCAAAATTAACTTCTTTACATTTGTGAATTGAAAACAAAAAAATCCTTAAAGTCAGATAATACAATTTCATGAGTCCATATATTTCTAAAACACGAAAGCTTTGAAGATTACATAAGATTATCATTTTTTAAAACTTGTCGGGTTCAGAAGCTTTTCCATTTCATTAAACTTAATATCACTGTCTTAATTTAGATGATGAAATAGACTGCCAAAAGAAATTATCAGAATACTTGTATTCTTATGCAAATTATTCAAAAGGTAATAAATACTCCTTCAATTATCAAAAGATAAAAGTAAATAATAATAGTTAGAAAAAAATAGTTGTTTTATTGTAAGGGAGTGCATAAAAGTTTGGGGACTGAAAGCGACTGCTAGGAACTGCAATGCATGGATTTTGAATTCTAGATTCCACTAAGCAAACAAATAATCCAGGGCAAAATAATGATTTAACTTATAGAAATCAAATCAAGTAATGTATCCTCAGAAATACTTAACATTTTGGTGTTTTTTCCCTAAATAAAAATTAATTTGAATACTTTCATTAAATATTTTACAGTCATAATGCATATAATTTTGAACTTTATATGTCAATAACATCACATGATCACCATTTCTTATGCTTGCTTATAACTGTTATTAAAACAGGCAAAACTCTCTATGCAGTAGGGCCACTCAGTGCAAGCCAGAATAATCAATGGATACCAGAAGGCTTGTGCCCAAAATCCCCCATCTAGTGCCTACTCATCCAATATCCCCAGACTGGTTTCTGGCTTGTGGCCTTCGTCAGTGAGGAGTCTTCGATCTGAGAGCACTGCACCTAGTCTGTGGATATTGGATAAATAGGCACTAAATGGGGATTTATGCACAAGCCTTCTGGCATCCATTGATTACTTTGACTTACACTGAGTGGCAATACATATAGTTTTGCCTGTTTTAATAACTGTTACAAGCAAGCATAAGAAATGATGATTCTGCCTAATAGGATAATGGTGGCTATGGTTATTAAAGAACCAAAGTCACCAAAATGTATAGGTACTGAACTGAGTTCAGACCTATATGACTATATGAGCTAATGGGCTTGGATTAAAAATATTATAGTGTTTTCAATTTAAGACTCATAGTTTTGTAGTTAAGTAGAGATAAAAGTTCGCTGTTGGAGGGTTACATTAGATCCTAAGATCTAGGTGCAGTGCTCTCAGAGCCAAGGCTCCTCACTGATGAAGGCCACAAACCAGAAACTAGTCTGGGGATATTGGATGAGTAGGCACTAGATGGGGAGTTTATGCACAAGCATTCTGGCATCCATTGATTACTCTGGCTTGCACTGAGTGGCAATACATATAGAGTTTTGCCTGTTTTAATAACTTTAAATGTACTTTTAAAAGATAATTATACATTTGTTTCATAGGTGCAATTTTACATTAAAATGTACTTTAACGGCTTTACTAAATAACATGCACTTTTTAAGCTTACATTTTATGATATAATACACTTTATATATTTAAAAGTCCGTAAAACTTAGAAATGGGCGATGAACTAACTTCTCCGCGGTAAAAGTATTTCCAATTGAAATCTCTTAATATAAACGAAATGGATTTATTAATTAATTGTTTGAAGATATGCCTATTTCTTTCAGTAAATAGTGGATCATTACAAATTAAGTTTATTAAATGTGGGTGATGTTTAAATTATAATTATATAACTCTCATTTCAAAAATACGAACTAGGTCGAGTCTTAATTGCTATTTCTCCAATTAGGTTTTTCTTTAAGGAATAGTTTTCTTTCAAAAGTTAAATAGTGTATTAATTTGTCTAAAATACTAATAATATGCAATTATAACCAACTATTTGTATATAATTTCCCTTGATTTTTTAAATTAATGTATCTGTTAACAAATAGATCTCTAAATCATTGTATTACATTTTAATTACGTAATGCTTATTAATATTCTTATACAGTACTGTATTTTAAAGTTAACACGAGAGAAAATTTTCATCTTATTGCATCGCTTCACTCTTAGCCATTAGTTCTAATTCGATCCAAAACTAAAACAGCAAGTTATTAACTAAATGATTAAGACAGGGGTTACAGACATCAGGAAAATCAGATTAATTAATTACGACAAATATAACGGGATACATAACAAAAACAAATTATAAAAAAAGAAAATACTGTTTTTACCCCCTAGGTTACCAGAATCTTCATATGATTCAAATTTAGGGAAAACACGTGCTAGACTTTCCGAATTACTAAGGTAATCAAATCATACGGAAGAAATAAAATTTTTAGGACGGCAGACTGGTTAAAATACTTTGGAAAATTATTATACTGCTGAATTAGTCCAACTAAAATAATTACGTCACTTAATAAATATTTTACATTTCAGATTTTAGAATTAATAAAAGTCTAGGTATTTGAAAAATTCTGGAAATTTATTATTCTAAAAATAATATTAGATGATATCATTCAAAATGTAAAATACACTGCGGACCTCATTAAGTTCATTTAAAGGTCAGTTGTGGCAAGAAAAAAATAACTTTTTTTTTAAAAAAAAAAATTAATTGTACGTATAATTTAAAAATAGCGAATATTTTTGAGTTATTCAAGACATAAGAAAATAATCTCTATTATCTTTACTAATTGATATTTATTCTCGAGTTGTCGACCTAGAAGTGATAAAAAATTATTACTTGTATATTCTTTCTCTTTATGTATATATTTTCACCCATATATAATGCTTAGTTTTACTTTATTTGTCTAAAATATGTTAATTTTATTTGTTCTAAATGTTTATTGTGTCTTTTTTAAAAAAAAAGAATGCACGACTGGAATGACTGCTTGAAGGAAGAAGATTGTTACCAAAATCACACTTCTTTATTTTGCTGTAATATCCCATAAATACAATTTATCCAAACCACCTCGAACATTTTTTAGCAAAACTTTTTATTTGTACATATATACGTACTAGCTCTGAGTAAGCAGGACAGTCGAAACGTAAGGTGTATGTATATATGTACAAATAAAGAGGTTTGCTAAAAAGTGTCCGAAATGGTTTGGATAAATTGTATTTAAAGGAAGAAGAATGATTTTAAGTATTTTTTTTCGATCCTAAAGAATAAACCAAATTTTATCCAAATGGAAATGAATGATATGGACCCATGGGTCTAATATTATACTTATATAACTATACAAAAAAGCCGCCTTGAATTTAAATAGTCATTGAATGTTTTTGAATTTTAGGCTATACAAGATTAAATATGGCTGCCAAATCTATCGCAAGCATACAGACTGAAGAATGGTTTGTGCCTTGAAAATTTTTATTTTTTGCAATCTTTTTGCTTAAAGCCGATTCAGAGACCAAAAAGAAAAAAGGGTCCATTTTTTTAATGACCAAAAAATGCATTTTTTCTTTAGGAAAATCAAGAATAATTTTCTGTAAAATATTGTCAAGTATTATGGTTTTTTTTTATATAGCTTTTTAAATCATGTATATTTTCAACTTTGTCAACTTATTGCTCCCTAAATCTTATGCCTAAATATAGAGCCAGCCAATAATGAGAAATGTCAGATTAGTGATTTGATTACTTAAATATACAATATATGGCTTTTCGCAGGCTGAAAATAACTGACCTGGAATCATAGGAGAAAATCATATGAAGTTTGTATTTTTTTTATTTTATTTGTCTTCATAAAATCAGCCTGCATGTGTTATTTTGTGCCACTAATAACAATTTAGTGTTAGGGTAATGAAAAATAACTAGTATGTTTAGCTATATTTTGCCATAACACATGCCAAATTTTCAATTTTTTTGTGTCAAATAGACTTTAGAACCATATCTTGTGTACTAGTTATATTAAGATGTATTTTTCTTCTAAAAATAAATAAATTAAATGTTAAACAGTTATGGTATTCAAAAAGTCATTCCCTAAATTCAAGTTTTAAATGTAATATTTTTGTAAATGTTAATGTGATGGCTTCTTAAATGACTCCAACTATTCCCGTAAGAAATGATTCATTGACTGTATATAATCTATTTACCTGGAAACGATTTTTGTAAAAAATTTCTAGATAATAATTGCTAAACATGATGAAATATTTTACTGAAACAACAATGGTATGTTATAATTCTTTATTAATGTGGAACAAATGTAATAAATAAAATTGCAATCACATATATATTGTAGGCTATCAAACCCTACATCCCCAACCCCAAGGACTTCAGAAGGAAAGAGGGGGAGGGATTTTCTTTCCTCAAATGAGTTTGATAGATTAGGTATCTATAGAGGAACTAAAATTGTAAAAGGAAGAAGATAAATGAACTAAAGGAGGGATATGGTTATGAAAGTATTAAGGATGGAATAAGAAATGGAGAAAATTCCTGAAACTTTAACTAGTTAAGATGACAATGTATATATTTTGAATATTTTAACAGGGATATAAGGAACTAATTGTCACAATTTTAAATTTCTAATATTAGTTCAGTGTTTTTATGCATCTGAAAATACTTATATCTCAGAGTTAAAGTTTTAATCATATATAAATAGTTGTCTGTAGAGGCAGACTCTATACAAGATTTTTTCTTTCTAAGTCTTATTAATTTTTCTATTTCTTTTATATCTAATTAATTATAATTTTATAGTATTTTTTTAATACTTTAAATTACTAATTTGATCTATGATTTTTATTCCTGATAGTACTCATAATCTTTACTTTTCATATCTGTTAATTTGCTTTCACCAATCATCTATTATTTCAATATATTTTTTTCTGTCTTTGCTTTTACTAATTATGCAGGCTTTATATATGTGTATATGCCAACACCAAAATGTAAACATTAACATATCTATCCAAAAAGGTTTTTTAAAAATAATTTCATATTTTATTTGTAAAAGGTTTTGTTTTTAAAATATTATTTAAGTTCAATTTTTTTTTTTTAAAAAAAAAGTGTTAAAAAGAAGAGAGAAAGATAAAATCAATTTTAATGATAAAGATAAATCCAATGTTAAAAAAAGAGAAAAAGTCAATTTTAAAGATCAACATAACTTCAGTGTTAAAAAAGGAAGGAGAGAAAAGAAGAAACACATTAGTAAGCAATGAAAGTTACTGCTAATTATTTTCGATATCAAAGAATAATTTTCATCTATCAGATAATTGTATGCAGCTGTACAGACATAAGACATTTCACAGATAACAGGTGATACCCATGGGTGTAGATATTCCAAGGGATAAGAATGTTGTGATGTCACTAAGGTTAACATATATAATCAAGGAAAAAAAATTTTTTTTTATATTTGAAATTTTTACAAATAAGGAAAAATGTGTGCTTAATTCAATAGACTTTTGTTGGAGGGCCTTTGGATCATCTAAAAATTCTAGCACATCTGAAAATTTAAATAGAGAATGAAACCAAGAAGTATTGCTGGCTGCTTACAAGGGACCAAAGAGAACTCCAACCTTACAGTGTATGAAGAGGAAAAAAAATACCCATTTATCTATTGGCTTGCCTACAAACAGAGCAGAAAAAAAAAAAAAGGGAAGAGCCTCTTGCAATACTAAAGTAAAGTATCTCTAAAGAAATACAGACTGTACATTGCCCATTGTTGTCCAAGACACATGTCATCATCATTATTGCAGTAAAAATTACAAGCCTGAGCTCGAAAGAAATTTTTCCAGCTAAATTGCTGTAATTGATATCTACCATGTGTCAAACAACTTTGTGGCTAAATTCAAATTTCTAATTTTAAATAAACCTTATTTTGAATAAAAAGTCATTATGGACAAGAAGTGCCTGGAAATATCAATTTTTTTTTCTCAATAACTCTGAACAATTTATTATTATTAATGTCCATTTTCTCTCTCCAATGCATTAAAATAAGCATCATTTATTAAAAAAGGGGGTTTACAATAATGATGAATATTGACTATATCAATATTATATTAAAACCGGCAAAACTCACTATACGTATTGCCACACAACAAGCTAGAATAATCAATGGATGCCAGAAGGCTTTTGCGATTACTCGAGCTTGCTGTATGTGGCAATACGTATAGTGAGTTTTGCCTGTTTTAGTAAGTTATAAGCAAGCATAAGAAATAGTGATCATATGATGTTTATTGGCTTAAAATCAATATTATATTGTTGTTTTATTATTATCATTATATATAACCACTTATATACATATGTATTTATAAAATGTTTTCTTTTATCTATTAATTTTGGTATGTGTGAAAAAAAGAGAAAGAAGAGGTTTTATATATTGTACCCTCACTTCCAGAAATATATAGTATTACTTAAAATATGACTAGCTCAATTAAATCGTTATGCTCGGCTAAAATATGTATAACTATTATTAATATATTTTTATAATACTATATCTTATCAGATTTATTACAAGTAACAGAAAATTGATATGGTTCAATATCATGCACTAATTAAATAAGTATTTATAATATCATGAGACTATGAAGTGAAGTTACAAGTGGTAATTGAATTTACATTGAGGCCTTATCTTCTAAGATATTATCTCAATGGCATAAGAATACTATTACCTCTTTATTATCTCACTAATACATCTATAGCACTCATGTCTTTTATAAAAATTAACTAACTTCAATAATAATAATAATAAAATATAATAACACAGCAAAGGTACATCCACTTTTTCTTTTAAAATATATATGTTCTACAATAATATCAACAAATAAAAAATCCTTCTCCTTTTTTCTTTTCAAAAACTTTATTTTTTATCTCAATACTGAACATATATATACATTAATATACAAAACTCCAACGTTTCAACTGTTTTATCTCATACAGTCATTTTCAAGGATCTGCAACAATATTAAATACATATCAACAAATAAACTTCAATTACATAAAAACTTTCTCTTACATTAACATAATAACAAACATATTAAACATATAGAAATATATTTTACTTACAGCTTTCTCCCACTGCTATATTTTATTACTCTTTTTTTTTTTTTACATTGTTTAATTACAATATATCTTAAAATCATCCAAGAAACTTTCTATACAAATTTAAATACCAACTCTAATTTCCAAAAACCTTCCCCTTTCTTTAAATTTTATCTAAAACCCATCTTAAAACTACATTCCTAAACTATATATTTAAATGAATATAAAACAAATTTAAACATCCCCCCCCCCTCTCTCTCTCTTTTATACAAAAAAACTTCTAACAATTTACCTAAACCCATTAAGCATTTATTTTAATTATACAGTAATTTATATTCCTTATCTACTCCATTAATTCTATTTAGAGTAGGATTATATTTTTTTATATAAAAAAATTCTTTAACCATCCTTTCCTTGTAATTTTTAACTCTTTCTAACATTTTAATACTAAATTCTTTATGACCTAAACCTTTACAATGAATGTAAATATTTGAATTTTTGTCATACAAATGTTGTCTAAGTCTAGTTTTTAATTTATTCTTAGTTGTACCAATATATGAAACATTACCCCCCTCCCTCTTACAATTTAAACATTCAACTAAATATATTCCATTCATTTTGTCAGTTTCTATATTTTTTGTATCATTGATTAAATTTCCTAAATTCAATTTCTTTTTATATACTGGTTTAATAATTAACCTACTTTCCCCTTTGTATTTATTATTTATACTTTTTATAATCTTTTTAATCTTCATAAAAGTATCTCTAGAAACATTGTAACTATTATATATAAAATTATTTACATCTTTCCCATTGTTTCTCTTCTTTATTATTTTTTTAATATTTCTTTTATTACATAATTTATCAATAATTTTAACTGGATAATTATTTTTTATACCTTCCTCTTTTATATTACTAATTTCTTTTATAAACAATTTTTCTTCAGAACATAAATTAATTGCTCTGTTTATCCTATTATTAATAATATTAATTTTATGTTCATATTCAATGTCTGAATCCCAACTACTTAACAAACCATAAAAAGTTTCTTTTCTGAATACACTAGTTTCAATATCAACCTTACAATTTTTGATAACTTTTTTTATTATAACATCCATATAAGTAATTACATTATTAAGTTATTAAAAATTGTAAGGTTGATATTGAAACTAGTGTATTCAGAAAAGAAACTTTTTATGGTTTGTTAAGTAGTTGGGATTCAGACATTGAATATGAACATAAAATTAATATTATTAATAATAGGATAAACAGAGCAATTAATTTATGTTCTGAAGAAAAATTGTTTATAAAAGAAATTAGTAATATAAAAGAGGAAGGTATAAAAAATAATTATCCAGTTAAAATTATTGATAAATTATGTAATAAAAGAAATATTAAAAAAATAATAAAGAAGAGAAACAATGGGAAAGATGTAAATAATTTTATATATAATAGTTACAATATTTCTAGAGATACTTTTATGAAGATTAAAAAGATTATAAAAAGTATAAATAATAAATACAAAGGGGAAAGTAGGTTAATTATTAAACCAGTATATAAAAAGAAATTGAATTTAGGAAATTTAATCAATGATACAAAAAATATAGAAACTGACAAAATGAATGGAATATATTTAGTTGAATGTTTAAATTGTAAGAGGGAGGGGGGTAAGGTTTCATATATTGGTACAACTAAGAATAAATTAAAAACTAGACTTAGACAACATTTGTATGACAAAAATTCAAATATTTACATTCATTGTAAAAGTTTAGGTCATAAAGAATTTAGTATTAAAATGTTAGAAAGGGTTAAAAATTACAAGGAAAGGATGGTTAAAGAATTTTTTTATATAAAAAAATATAATCCTACTCTAAATAGAATTAATGGAGTAGATAAGGAATATAAATTACTGTATAATTAAAATAAATGCTTAATGGGTTTAGGTAAATTGTTAGAAGTTTTTTTGTATAAAAGAAAGAGAGAGGGGGGGGGGGGAATGTTTAAATTTGTTTTATATTCATTTAAATATATAGTTTAGGAATGTAGTTTTAAGATGGGTTTTAGATAAAATTTAAAGAAAGGGGAAGGTTTTTGGAAATTAGAGTTGGTATTTAAATTTGTATAGAAAGTTTCTTGGATGATTTTAAGATATATTGTAATTAAACAATGTAAAAAAAAAAAAAGAGTAATAAAATATAGCAGTGGGAGAAAGCTGTAAGTAAAATATATTTCTATATGTTTAATATGTTTGTTATTATGTTAATGTAAGAGAAAGTTTTTATGTAATTGAAGTTTATTTGTTGATATGTATTTAATATTGTTGCAGATCCTTGAAAATGACTGTATGAGATAAAACAGTTGAAACGTTGGAGTTTTGTATATTAATGTATATATATGTTCAGTATTGAGATAAAAAATAAAGTTTTTGAAAAGAAAAAAGGAGAATAATAATAAATAAATCTCAATCTTTTATCAAAGAAATATAACTAAATAATCTCAGGTTCTTTTAATTATCTTAAAGTAATAATACTTCTTGCAGATAGGCATGATAAGGGATTTAATATCAAACCTAACTACACCTAACTTATAATAATAATAAATATCTAATAATAACAATCTCCAGTGTATAAGTTAACCTTATCTATTTTATTATACTACTAATCATGAAGAAACAAGTAAATCATCTACATGTCTTTCATCTTCATATAGTATCTTAATTAAGAATATAATAAAATCTTATAATTTAATAATATGTGGCAATAAATAACATTATACTCTTATATTGTGCATTATAATTATTTTTGTGACCATTATAACATAATATGTTAATGTCAATGAATTTCTATACATTAGATTAAGAAAATACTGTATTTCTTTTTTAAAAAATAATAATAATAATTTAATTCATATTGTGCAAATATTATGTTTTATTCAAATTATCTGTTGTCAAATACTGTGGTGCAAAATAATGAATTCGACACACTTTTAAAAACAACTTAAACAAATTTATTTACATCAACTTTAATAAACAACTTATATACATTATTTACATTACAAGTGGAAATTAAGAAAAATAAATAAAATAATAATAATACAAGATTCTTACATTGTTATTTCCATAATCCAAAATAAATAATCCATACATTTCTTAAATGTTTTATCAGTAACATTTAATTGAGTTTATGAACTTATATTTTACTAGATATCATTTATAATCACTTAGTACAATAGAAGGCTTTTATGTAAAATATCACCTATGTAGCACATGTAAAATAAACAAATTTTAACAATTAAAAAATGCTACTCCACTTTAGTATTATAGCTATTTCTATTATAATGTAACTATTATGTATTACATTTATTATTAGCATTAACTAAATATCAACTAATGTATAGATTGATATAACTTTGTAATATTATGTGACTTTTATTGATTACATAATTATTTACTTCATTCTAATGTAATTTCATAATATATGTCTTACCAAAATATGCAATACATATATGTTCTTTTCTTAAAATAATATTTAAAATTATTCAACAATTTTGTGAAGACAAAATTTTTATTTATAAATTACCAATTTTTATAAAGTTATTATATTAAAATAAAATTCTATGATTCTTTTCCATTTAAACTACTATTCTTCTCTACTTGTTATTCCATTCCCTCTTAATAAAATCCTATCTTCAAATATCATTCTAATCTTATTTAACTTCAGTATCAGCTTACCAATTTTTTTAAAAAAAAAGACTATCCAAACTCTCTTATATCTCATCATCTATATATGATAAACCCTTCAAACAAAATATAAATTTCTATATAAAATTAATTTAACTTGTCTAATAAAAAAAATAAAAATATAGATATATTTTTTACTTCTTACTAACTTGAAAATAAATATAAATGACTCATACTAATATAATAAATCAAATTCCTAATATTGTTACAGAAACATTAAAGTTTATTCACGAAAGAATCATATAATTATTTCTGGATAACTATTATTACGTTGTAATAAATTTATATTATAAAAATAAAGTATGCATATTAAAATAAAACTGTTATTGATAATATTATGCGTGTATATTCTTTAAATATTTATACATTCACTCAACAATCAAATAATATTTGGTTTATCTAAAGAAAACAAAGCAAAATACATTAAATTATTAATATTATATAATTATTACCATAAATGATACTCCAGTTTATAATCAGCCAAACGATGTCCTCCAGGATTATAGTTTTACAAAATAATATCACATTTATACTCAACAATTATTCTTAAAAATATTACGTGTTGTAAAATTATATAAAAAAATAAACTTTATGAAATTAAGTGTTATATTAATATGTAGTTACTTTTAAAATGTACCTATCTTATCTCTAATAGATCAAAAAATAATTAAATATCTATGTTAGTTAAGAAAACAAAATATGTTACATAAAATCCAACGGTGTCTTCTTTCCAACCACAATTGTTCTTTTTTTCCTAGGCACAACATTTTACCAACATCACTTCCTTTTCCAGTACATCAGGTATTTAAACAGTTTTTATAAAATAAATGAAAACGTTTTTTTTTTTTTAAAAAAAAAAAAAGATAAAATAAGTTCCACCATAAAGAAACAAAATAATAATTAAAACAGTTTATAGGATCCGGATTTATTTAAAAGTTATTATCTTCCTAGGATTAATCAATAGTTAAATGTTTAATTTAAGTTTTTATAAAAATTGACTTGGATATCCACGTATACTTATTAGCGCATTCTTTAACAAATATTTAGGTAAAATCAATCTCCAAATTCTTCTGTACGAACAGCATCCAGACTTTATTATATAATTTTTTTTTTTACAGGTATTTGTTTACCAATTAAATTTCCGATTTATCTGCCTTTTTAAAATTATCGAAATCTAGTCTTTTAAACAACCAGACTTAATAAGGCAAGTATTTCTGCAATTATTATTAACTTCCATATCTTTACCAAAAGATATATTAAAATATATAATTTAAAAATACTTTCTTCATAAAGAAGTATTTATCTTTCTTTAAAATATTTGTTTATAAAAAATTAATTATAATCAACTTTTAAATTCATATAATGTCCAATATATTATTTTTATCCAACTAGTAATTCTCCTAGTTAATCCAGCGTTCACTATATTTTTAATATAAAGTTTCCAACACATTTTATCCTTATACGATATTTTCATGATTATTTGATAGTAAAATTGAGCTTTGATAGAGACGATCAATAGGGAACTATAAATAAATTAGCACTGCATATTAAACGGTAAACTTTTATAAAATTATTTAAAACTACTCTCTTATAAATTAAGAAACTATTACGAGAGCGTCTATAATTTTTTACTTAGCTATATTTAATAGCACACTTCACTTAAAAGAAATTACAATCACCCTCCGAACAATTGAACCTCGGTTTTTATACCGGAATAAATTACCCACTTGATTGGTAAATTAAACAATCACCTTGCTAGCCTATTTACATATCTTACCAACAATACGAAATTAAAAATAAATAATGACTTATTTAATATTTATTATTTATTACATTATTTAATTCTTAAATTAATTTTTATCATTTATTTAAATCCATTAAACATTTTTTAAAAATATATGTTTTACTTTATTTCACTTTTAACTTTTATAAGACTATTTTTCTAAACAAACTAAGTCTATTTTTATTCATTATATTTTTTAAACAGTATTTTAAAAATCAGATTTAATATTTCACGCTAATTATTTTTTATTTTTATCTCGTGATAGCCAATATAATATTTATAAATTTTATAATAGAATTTTAAAACAGTTTTGCAACTTTACTAAAAAACTTACAAGCATATGTGTACATATGTCTATCTGTCACCTGATTTACAACACAGATATAAACGCTTGTAATTATCTAAAAATAAACTAACAATTCAATTTTAGAAAATAAATATTTTTTAAAACAAATAATATACTATAACAACTTTAAAATAATAATTCGATATTATAAAATCAAATATTAATCTTCTATTATATACTATTAATAACATAATATTTATATTCACTTACTAAATATTAATCTTTATCAACAATAAATATATATGCATTTAATTTTAACTTGTCTTTTTTAAACTTTTAGCTTTAAACATTTATTTACAAAACTTATTAATGCAGTATTGATCATGGCCAGTTTTCCCAACCATATAATATTATCATTTTTTTTATTGAAACGTCTCTCTCAAATATTAGCACAATTTCACATATCAAATATTCATAGTTTACTTTAATTAAACTTTTGAAAGATTATTATAAATAAAATCAACATCATATAGCTGAAATCTATTTTAAATTTAAAATTTTTTAATAAATTGATATAACAATTTATGGAGACCCATACAAAAGGGCACATATCCTCCTCCTTCGGATAAAAATTTTAAATTAACCATCTACCTTCACCTTCTTTAATCTATAATTATCATCTCCATTTTTTTTTTTTTATAGTTAAAATTTTTCTTATCATTGAATATCATAATAAATCACTTTAACATGAAATTTTATAAAGCATTGGAACATCACATTAAAATCTCAACCAGAAAACACTTTTAAATAAAATCATCATAACTTTCTTTTACTTTATAAAATTAAGTCTCACTTTTCCTTTATTTATATCTTTAATTAGATTAAAAAAAATTTTTTCCTTAATCTTACCATGAAATATCAAGTTTTTAATTCCTTTAAATAACACCTTTTTATACAAACTAAACTGTGAACACATATTTCTATAATTAACACTACCTTTTTGAATCACATCTTGCATTTTACTTTTAAACTTGTTGCTAGTTTCATTAGCAGTTTTTAATAAATCATTATCTAATAAATCTAGACACTTTTCATCTAAAGAGATTAACTTTATCCCTGAAGATTTATTAATTTTATGATCATTACTACAATATTCATGAAAATTCTTAAATTCATCCATAACTCTTTTCACAAACTGACCTTTCATAAGATCTATTCACTCTTATCATATTATTCATCAATCTAAAATATTCTTTAGGTTCTCTCAATATTCTTCTATATAATTCATTCCTTTTATCACTTATTTTAACATACTCTCTATTTTCATTTATTCCTCCCTTAGTCATTATAATGAGTTTTTTATACTCTTCTATCTTTTATTAACTAATTTATTATTTAAAATATTTACTTCAACAGATAACTCGATTTCTTTTCTAGTTATTCTGACAAAAAAAAATCATTTCTTCCTAAATTATCATTTACTGACTTAACAAATGATACCTCATCATATATATTTTTATAAACTAATTCAATAAAATCTTTATTTTCTTCTGCTAACTTACTACATATAATAATAAACTATTTCATGATATAAAAAAATATAAAGTATCTGAACATAACACTGAAAATCTCCACCCACGATACATCTTTTTGAAAATTATCATTCACACTTCAGAAGGATATGGAATCAAACTTCTTGCATTATAAGTTCCTTTCTCACCATCTGGTGTGACTAACATAAATGCATTTTCACCTACTTTGCAAGATATTTTATATGGACCCTCATACAGACTAAGAAATTTTTTAAATTGATTTCTTTGAAGGTTGCTAACATGGGGTGTTCTAACTAGAACTAAATCATTAACTTTAAATGGATGTGGTTTATTATGGGATTTTTTTACTCTCTTTGCACCCATAATATGAAGCTTTACTTTAGCTTGATTAATATCTTCATCCCTATTAATTTGTTCCCTTACAATTGGTATAGGTGTTTTAATTAATAATGGTTCATGTCTACCATAATGTAAACGAATAGGAGTAAAACCAGTAGATTCATTGTATGTACTATTAATGTAATTAATAACCTCAGGAAGTTTATGAACCCATTTTTTATGATTATCGGCTACATAAACCCTAAATAATCGACTAAGCTCCCGCATAACACGTTCGCAAGGATTAGACTGAGGGTTTCTTATGGAGCTCATAACATGTTTGAGGTTTTGATCTTGAATCCACTGATTCCACCTACCAGATATAAAAGCTGTAGCATGATCTGTAAGTATGATTTTTGGTTTCCCTACTAATGGAAATTGATAATTAAGCATGCATTTAATTACAAAATGTGCACTAGTTTTAGGCACTGGATACGCTGATACAAATTTACTAAAAACATCATAGGTCACCAAAATAAATTTCTGTTGTTTAAATGGTGGGAGAGGCCCATAAAAATCAATCGCTAATAATTCATTAGATCGATCTGGAATAATAGGCTGCATAACACCTACATACGATTTATTACAATATTTAGACTTCAAGCAAGTAGAACATGTTTTAATTCTCCTTATTACCCGTTTATACATTCCATCCCAATAAAAAATAGATTTTAAGACATACATGATCTTTGGTGCACCATAGTGACCATAACTACAATGAACATACATTATCAATTTATCAATCATAGATTTAGGTACAACTATTCTCCATGATTCCCCCTGATTTGACTTTAAATTATACATAAGTAGATTCTGGTACATCTTATACTTGCTAAAAATCCTTTTTATATATTTATTTTTACTATTTATATTATCATGATTATTTAGGATAGTCATGATTCTATTTAATTTCTGATCCTGACCTTGAATCATAGTGAAATTATTATAATCATCCACTATAGATTCATCCCTGACCACATCAACATTGCTAATAATTATATTTTGAGTATTAGGATGTTGGGACATCAGACAAATAGGGTGGCGGCTAAGAATATCAGCAGGGATATTCTGTCTCCCTTCAATATAGAGAACTCTATAATTGAATTGTTGGAGATACAAGCTCCACCTAACAAGTCTCTCATTACTGAGGTAGCTTTTATTTAAAAATTCCAAGCTCCTATGGTCGGTCAACACAATCACCTCTGAACCCAATAAAAATTGACGTAATTTCTGAAAAGCCCAGACAACAGCTAGGGTCTCCTTTTCAGTAATAGTGTAATTCAACTCAGCACCTCTCAAATGTCGGCTTAAGAAGTACAACACATGAGGTACCTGATCCTCATCGAGCTGATATAACACTACTCCCAGACCATAGTAACTACTATCTGTCTGTACATAGAATGTTTTATTAAAGTCAGGATACATTAAAATCACGTGTTTTAAAAATTTATTTTTAATTATACTAAATTCATTATCATGGTCAGCAGTCCACTTCCATTTTTCAGTTTTCCTTAATAACCGAGACAAATGTATAGTATCTTCAGCAAAATTGTTATAAAATCTATTGTAATAATTACATAATCCAAAAAATGACTTTAATTGTTTTACTGTTTCTGGAATGGGAAAACGCTGAATAGCTGCAATCTTTTCAGGATGGGGCTGGATTCCATGTTCATTTATTAAATGACCCAGAAAAGTGATTTCTTTTGCTGCTATTGAACATTTCTCCATATTAATTTTGACATTCTTTATATGATATTCTGTAAAAAATAATTCTAAGTGTTGGAGATGCTCATGTAAATTATCAGAAGCAATAACTATATCATCCACATACATGATGATTTTTTCTTTTAATTGTTTCGAAAAAATCATGTCCAAACATCTGATCAAGCCAGCACCACTATTAATGAGACCAAAAGGCATTCGTCTGAAAACATACGACTGGCCTTGAAATCGAAATGCTGTATACTGCTGATCATTCTCATGCAGTGGTATTTGCCAATAACTAGCTGTCAGATCAAATGTAGAGAAAATTGACCTCTTGTGAAACTTAGTTAAGAGCTCATGTACAGGTGGAGGAATGTCACGCTCTGGTATAGTTACATTATTTAGCATACGAGCATCTAAACATACCCTAATACTACCATCCTTCTTCTTTACAATAACCAATGGGTTCACGTAAGGAGAAGGGCATTTTTTAATTATATTCCACTCTAGCATTTTATCAATTTGACTCTGTACCTCATCCTTATATTGGTAAGGAATTGGGTACATCTTTTGATGGAAAGGATCATTACTCTTCAATTTTATCCTATGGGTATATCCCTTTATTATACCAGGGATTTTAGAAAATATGTTTTTAAAATTGTACATTAATTGATATAAATTTTCACCCAATTTAGAATTTATTGCATAAACATGTTCAATTTTGGCCTTTATGCTGGCATCAATTAATGTATTTTGGACGCATAATAATTGACTAGAAAAGTTATGCATACCATATTCAAAATTAAGCCTTTCTTTTTTACAAATAAAAATTTTATTATAAAAATCAATTTGACATTTATTTAAAATCATGAAGTCAGCTCCTATTATGGCTTCATGTATTAACCCAGGCATAATAAGGAAAACATGCCCAAACTCTGTATTATTTATTTTGAAGGTAATCCAGACTTGTTTATTTGATAACTTTGTCCTCTTTCCATTTGCTAAAGTTACTTGTATTTGCTTTACTGGCAATGAAGGTATATCCCTTTCTGTACTCACCAGATTTTGATATGTTGACTCTGACAATATGGAAGCTTGACTTCCAGAGTCAATTAATGCTTCAATTCTGATATTGTTTATGTATAAAATTACAATAGGACATTGATAAGTTATAGGTGGTTCGCCTATAGTAAATGGCTCTAAAAAATCAATATCAAGATCTAAAGTATTAAGCATCCACATCTGATCGTTCCCCATTTTGTTAGCACCGGGTCCTTGCAAAGAGGAACTGACATACAAAGACCTTTTAGTTTAATTTCTTATTACTAGCTTTATTAGTTGGTCTTTTTAATATTGTGGTCACACCACTAGTAGAAGGCTGATTACTTTGATTATCATTTCTATTCCTAACTGTATCGAATCTAACAAATTTTCTTAAGTATGGAGACATCTTATCTCTATCCCTGTATTCATATCTCCTTTTAAACCCTGCAGAAGATCTCATACCAGTATTGACATTAACATTGGATAAAGGATAATTATTTCTCTCTTTATTTAACTTAAATCTATTGTCTATAGATATCTCAGCTACCTCAAGAGCATCTAACACCTCTGAAACCTCTTCTATCGAACAATGATCAGAAGCTATCAGTAACTGTTCGACATTTTTAGGCAAATTATGTCTTACTATTCTCACAATCTGTCCTTCTGATAATGGACAAGCAGTTAATGTTTTCAATCTAACAGCCTGATTTCTAAAAAAACTTGTATAACTACCTTTGCTGATATGGTATTTTTCCTGGGTAATTTGGTATCTAATACTATCTTGCTTATCAGAGTTCCAAAAACTTCCTATAATAAGACATTTAAAATCGCCATAAGTTACTGGTTTTTCAAAAAGTGACTGCCACCAATCTTTGGCAATTCCATATAAATGGTTGCTACAAACTGCTACTTTTTCTTTCTCTGATAATGAACATATGGAAAATAATTCATCTAAATTATTCAAGAACTCTGAGGGATTTTCTATATACTCTCCCTTAAATGGCTTAATTTTTATAAAACGTAAGGCCATCGAATTATTTGCACTTCCCTCATAATTAACAATTTCTCTAACCGGTCTGCTATCAATTTCTTTAACAACAGTGTGTTCTGATTGATTACTATCACCTTTCTTTACAGATTCTACTTTGTTTATTAGTGATAAATTAATATAATCTTCATATGTCTTATCAATTACTTTCTCTTTTACTAATTCTGTCCTTGTATCATTTACATTTTTCATCTCTATCTGGTTACACATCTGTTGAAATTTTCCCTCAAAATCAATCTGTTCAAGTACTTGTTTAACATACACTTTCTGCTCCTTTCTAAATTCGTCTAAATTTTTATCTAATATTTCCTTGTACTTATCACTATTTTGTTCTAATATACCCGCTTGCTCTTTTATGTCCTTTTGCATACGTTTCAAATTCTCACCTACCTTTGATCGATATTTATGTTCATCGATTCTTTTAATATCTAGATCCTTAAATTTTTCTATTAGTTCCTTTTCCATTTCATCCTTTATATCTACTTTAGTCTGAAATATTGTACTTCTAACACTTCTAATGTCCTCACTAACATTATCAATATGGCTTTTAACTCCACAAATCTCATTATCAACTTTCAATTTATAACTATCAATTTTTAAAGCTAAATCACTATTATTTATTCTACACTGATTAATAGATTCTTCTATTTGACCTTTCAAACTCTTAATAGTGTTTTCCGAAAATTCACAAAATCTTCTTTCCAATAATTCCTGATTCTTATCATCAATCTGTATAACTTCTATCTTTAAAGATTCAATTACTTCCTCATTCTTACTAAACTTTAAATCAAGATTATCAAATTTATCTTCCACTTCTTTTTTAAAATTCTTTACAATTTCAGAATTATCATCAATCTTTTTATTTATATTATCTATACAAAATCTGATTTCTTCTCTGTCTTTATTTAAGTCTTCTTTAACTTCTCTAATATTTTCCTCAAGAGATCCTAACTTCATATTCATATCTTCTTTAAAAGAATCAAATCTAATACTATTTTTATTACTCTCCTCTTTCATATCTTCTTTAAAAGCTTTCATATCTTCTTTAAAAGAATCAAATCTAATACTATTTTTATTACTCTCCTCTTTCATATCTTCTTTAAAAGCTTTCATATCTTCTTTAAAAGAATCAAATCTAATATTATTTTTATTACTCTCCTCTTTCATATCTTCTTTAAGAGAATCAAATCTAATACTATTTTTATTACTCTCCTCTTTCACTAAATCAACAATACCTTGACTCATTAATTCAAAACGCTTCATGAAATCAAACATTGAGAAGTTCTCTATATTTTTCTCAGTTTTTATTACTTCTTTCTCTACTGTTTTAAAAATTATCTCTTCCTCCTCCTCTATTTCACTGTCCATATTTTTAGTATTTTCTACTATTGTCTCAAAATCTACTAATTTCTCCACTTCTTTTCTCTCCTCACAATTATTATCCTCAACAATAA
>JAQFVV010008631.1:0-26101 GCA_028023455.1 Epiperipatus broadwayi | reverse complement strand
AATATGTGTATTCGAATCACTGGCCTCTTAGGCAGAGAAGAACATACTCAGAGAGTATGTATGCCCAAACGATAGCTATAAAGTATATAACTAATGTTACATTTCCAGGACATAACTTCTTCTCGACTGTTGAGTTCAACACCAAGTTCAAAGCACTTCTTTTGTTTGTGTATAAACACGGGCGCCAGCTGCTTATTCTAAAAGAATAGACAACGGACTTTGAATAGTGGCAACTAACCCAACGCCTAAATCCACGACTAGCTCAGTTGTTTGTAATCACTAATAGATTATACTTAATTAGTGGTTAAAAGACTTGATAAAGAATTTTTTAAAAAGAATTTATAAAAAGAATTGTAAAAGAATTGATAAAAAGGAATTGATAAAAAGAATTGACCGACAAATAAAGTTTAATTTTAAAGATAATTTATTAACTAACATTTATTTACTAAATTTAAACATTTTATAATTCTAATAAAACACACGCATATTTTAAATTAACATTTCTAAATAGTCTAAATATTCCTATAGATTCAATAACAGAACACTCTAATTTCATTAATAAATATTGGTAGAATGATCATGCACATATTAACTAATGCACACACATAATAATGATAATAAAGGACTACATAGCATTTGAAATTTAATCACACACATATCAATAGTTCATTTATGTATGATATTGAGTTCATATAATTAGACTCTTGGAGGATTTGCAAGAATTAATGAAATGCAATGGCTATTACAGTATAAACGAAAATAAGCAAATGTTTTACCTAGGATTTTGAACGTAGATTTAACACTTTGTTTTCTTCCAGTTCCAGCTGGCTGGGACGTTTCCTTGCTGAGTTTCCTGATTTTCACGATTATTACTATCGGAGACAATTAGATACTGGCGGAGATTTTCTAAGATGTTAAGCTGACATTATTTCACGGGCAGATCTGCTGTTTTCTCGGACATCTGGGCTGGAGACAAACGTGCGTTCCAAAATATTCTCAGCACCGCATTTTGTTTCTTAACTGACTCAATCAATTTCCGAACTGCACTCTCTCAATAACTTTGTGAACTGATTCACTGTCCGATAAAAAAGTCTATTTATACCTGCGCCTTGTTGTCTTTCTAATATCTCCGGCAAAGATCTGTTATCAAATTCCAATGATAATCATTTGATAAACGTGTTTTGGAAGATTGCTTAATTAGTAATAGCCATGCAGAGATGTTGTTTTATATTTTAATTACTAACCATTGCCATGTTTTTTAATAATAATCTTCTTTAACTTTATAATAACATTTATTCTATTGTTGACAATCACACATATATACGGTCATATATTTTAATACAATTTACTATTTAGTTTTAATATTATTTTTTCTTTAATTAAACATGAATGAAAAGAGATTTGTATATTTATATTTTTACAAATACTAATAAAAACTATTTAATTCCTATCTTTTTCTAAAACAAACTGAATAAACTCTTCAACATTTAATTTTATGATTTTCTTTTACGAAAGATTACTTTAATAATAATTTTAGATAAAATTATATGTGCCTATATCAATATAGGTACATTACACTGCCCTTCCTTTTGAGAGTAAAATGCATCATTTTTGACCATTTTATCTCTGACAACATTAAATCTTAATTTATTATTATTTCTAAGTTTGCTTTTTGGTATCTTATCTTTTCTATGCTAAGGGCAATCTCCAATTATGATTTTCTTCTTTCTATGCTGGTAACATTGCTTACAATGTTCGTCCTGGATAATGACCACTAGGACAAACTAAATTTGTGGCACAGGGATCTTTTGTAAACGCAGCTTTGGCTGCCGATTCTCTTGATCGGACTTTGACTAAGAAAATGTGGCTGCAAATGGCAGGAATTTCAACTGTCCATTTTCGACTTATGCCCTGGAAAATGATTGCCGATTCTCTTGATCGGACTTTGACTAAGCAGCTGCAATGGCAGGAATTTTCAACTGTCCATTTCCGACTTACGCTTTGGAAAATGAGGTACGACTTACTCTGGTTGTTGCCAGTGCGCTTTTTAAAAAAAGAATGATCCCGGCCAATCCGTTGCGGGTACTAGAATTTATCCAGTTGAGAGCTTTAAACTTAATCCTTATCTAACTTATTTCAATACTACCCTCATCCCTTTAGATTCGAACCCTTATACGCTCCTAATATAACTTAGATTGACTTTATATTATTTATCACTAATCCTACAATATTATTTTAAATACACATGAACATTACTTTAACATATTTATTTATATTATTCTGAACTATTACGAACATTATCTTACATATTTATTTAACTTGTTTTTATTTTATGTATTTCCGTTATTTTATTCATTTATTTAATTCTACAAATATTATTTCTAAATCCTTAATTTGACCCATTTATTTAACTTGATTTTATTGATTTTTATTTATTTGAACTGTTTATTTACGAACATTTCCTTAATTAATATGTGCGTGGAGAAAAAAAAAAATCTTTTATTTTGCGAAGCCTCCGTTATTATTATTGCTTTCAAACATTTAATTTATTATTCAGTTATTTTTAATTTTATTATTTTAGTTTTAAATAGAAGTTTCAGATTTAAACTTCTTAAATTATTGACATTAGAATAATCATATTCCTGCTCATTGTCCATTTCCGGTCCTTTTTGTTTATTTCCTTTACTATTCCGCCCGTTTACTATCTTTTAAATATGTCCGGTGGTTCCTTCTTTCTTTCTACTAATTCACTAATATAAATTATGCTCCATATCCTCACATCTATAAAGTTTGCTGCTTTATCTCTTTCTCTCTCCATTCTATTTTCTGCCTTGTAAATTAGAAAACTTTTAAGCTTCACAGACCTCCGTATTTTTCCTAACCGTGAATATTTTTCCTTGCGCTTTCTCTTTGATTTACATCTCCGTTTAAAATGAACACGAACTTTTACTTTAACCTTTTTAAATTTTTGTAAAAACTTTTCACCGCTATCTTCTACCTTGAACTTATGTCTCTCTTCTATTTCTTGATCTATGTTTTCCCCTGTCTTAGCACTATCCTGTGCTACTTCAATTTCTATATCTTTTATGACGTCTACTTCCTGACTTTCTTCTACTTCTCCCATTATTTCTCGTCTCATTTCTTTCATTTCTTCCTTTATAGCCTGCTGGCCCTGTTTAACTTCACTAATTTCTTTCTTCATTGCCTGTTGGCCCTGCTTAATTTCCTCCATGCCTATTACCAACTTCATCAACATCTTCATCATCATCTGTGACTCACTCTCTTCTTTTTCTACAATTTGAGGGTTTTTGAATGAGACAGGACTGTCTTCTACCAATGCCGCCCTGTCGCTTTCTTCATTGTCTTCCATTTTCGACACAAATTAAATTCGCAATACTAACTTCTTAAAAGAAAATCTAAAATCTAATAGCAAATAAACCGCTATTTACTGTTTTCTATAAATTATTTCAAAACAAAGACGAACTATATTTAACTCGTCATTCCTTTAATTTCACATCTTATTTCTCATTCCTTTTTTAAAACAATATTTTATTTCACTAAATTTAATATATGGCTTATTTATTTATTTCTGAGTAAAACGGAAACACACGCTGACCACCCCTTTTGTCCATTTTTCTACCCGATCTAATGCTTTAACTCCGCCCAAATGTCAGCTGTCTCTGATTTGATAGCATAAATGTCAAAATCTCTTTTCATTTCGAAAAAAAAAAATTTCGGTCAATTCTTTTTTTTAAAATTAAAACACTTTTACATACGTAATTTAACTTTTTAGATTTTTATTTCCAACAAGAACAAAGTATTTCTTTACTATTGTTTCTTAGGTTCAGCCCCAAGTTGGGTCTAGCCATTTGAACCATCTTCGAATATGTGTATTCAAATCACCGGCCTCTTAGGCAGAGAAGAACATACTCGGAGAGTATGTATGCCCAAACGATAGCTATAAAGTATATAACTAACATTACATTTCCAGGACATAACTTCTTCTCAACTGTTGAGTTCAACACCAAGTTCAAAGCACTTTTTTTGTTTGTGTATAAACATGGGCGCCAGCTGCTTATTCTAAAAGAATAGACAACGCACTTTGAATAGTGGCAACTAACCCAACGCCTAAATCCACAACTAGCTCAGTTGTTTGTAATCACTAATAGATTATACTTAATTAGTGGTTAAAAGACTTGATAAAGAATTTGTTAAAAAGAATTTATAAAAAGAATTGTAAAAGAATTGATAAAAAGGAATTGATAAAAAGAATTGACCGACAAATAAAGTTTAATTTTAAAGATAATTTATTAACTAACATTTATTTACTAAATTTAAACATTTTATAATTCTAATAAAACACACGCATATTTTAAATTAACATTTCTAAATAGTCTAAATATTCCTATAGATTCAATAACAGAACACTCTAATTTCATTAATAAATATTGGTAGAATGATCACACACATATTAACTAATGCACACACATAATAATGATAATAAAGGACTACATAGCATTTGAAATTTAATCACACACATATCAATAGTTCATTTATGTATGATATCGAGTTCATATAATTAGACTCTTGGAGGATTCGCACGAATTAATGAAATGCAATGACTATTACAGTGTAAACGAAAATAAGCAAATGTTTTACCTAGGATTTTGAACGTAGATTTAACACTTTGTTTTCTTCCAGTATGAATGGTTTCAGTATGAATGCTTTCAGCCGGCTGGGACGTTTCCTTGCTGAGTTTCCTGATTTTCATGATTATTACTATCAGAGACAATTAGATACTGGCGGAGATTTTCTAAGATGTTAAGCTGACATTATTTCACGGGCAGATCTGCTGTTTTCTCGGACATCTGGGCTGGAGACAAATGTGCATTCCAAAATATTCTCAGCACCGCATTTTGTTTCTTAACTGACTCAATCAATTTCCGAACTGCACTCTCTCAATAACTTTGTGAACTGATTCACTGTCCGATAAAAAAGTCTATTTATACCTGCGCCTTGTTGTCTTTCTAATATCTCCGGCAAAGATCTGTTATCAAATTCCAATGATAATCATTTGATAAACGTGTTTTGGAAGATTGCTTAATTAGTAATAGCCATGCAGAGATGTTGTTTTATATTTTAATTAATAACCATTGCCATGTTTTTTAATAATAATCTTCTTTAACTTTATAATAACATTTATTCTATTGTTGACAATCGCACATATATACGGTCATAAATTTTAATACAATTTACTATTTAGTTTTAATATTATTTTTTCTTTAATTAAACTTGAATGAAAAGAGATTTGTATATTTATATTTTTACGAATACTAATAAAAACTATTTAATTCCTATCTTTTTCTAAAACAAACTGAATAAACTCTTCAACATTTAATTTTATGTTTTTCTTTTATGAAAGATTACTTTAATAATAATTTTAGATAAAATTATATGTGCCTATATCAATATATATATATATATATATATATATATAGTAATGATATTTACCATCTTTATGATCTATGGCGATTTTACTTATTATTTATTATTTTACTTTATTAGCTCATATTAATCTGTAATACTTTATTTCTAGACCCTGTTATTCAAGCAGTGGAGTAAATATGATCAATTCTTACATATTAACCATATGCCTGGACAGACCAAGGTTTAATAAAAATTATTAAAACAATGGTCATTTTTCCACATCAAGGTATACTCTCCATAACTGCAAGGAATGTGATATATTTCATGGGGATATTGATGATGGGTTTAAACTCTACAGGTGCCATCAAGCATTAGACTGGACCCCATAAGATCACATTAACATGGCTAGCTATTAATACAAGAGATTGGCATAACACAGAATATCTAAATATGATTATCTATTTATTCATAGGTTAAGTGAGAGAGAGAGAGAAACTTAGACCACACCAATAATTTACAATACATTTATTAAATAATAAAAAAATATATAAGAAATATTTAAACATAAAAACAAAATATGAACACATATTAAACTACAATATTTTAACAATCATATGCTTATTTAAATATAGTTAAAAGTTAACACTTATAAATGATATTTGAGTTTCTATATAGAAATAAAATTTAAAAGTTCACATTTAAAAATAAAACTTAGAAGTTCTATTAATGATGTCTAGATATTTACCTAGGTCTTTTTATATGATATCTGGGTCATCAACTCTATCTTCTGATCTTGTCAGATTCATAGTGGGTCAATTGGTAGCTGGATGCTTCCTCTTGGTTCAGTGTACTACTGCTAAGTTTGGTTCCATAGATTTAGTTCATGGTGTGTAAAAGAAAACATTGGCAAAGGCAAGTCAGAGATATATATCACTGCATCTGGCTATTGGTACTCAGGAGATGGGCAATGGAAATGAACAAACACTCAGCTTTGGATTAGCAATGCATTTTTCTATCAACATGACTGTATAAAGATAGTTTCATTTTACTGGACTCAGTCAATTTAGCTGGCTTATAAACACATTGGTAAACTATCCTGGAAAACTAACTTGCTTCCTTCTTTTGCTTTTTTGCTTTTTCTGTTACTGCTGCCATTCTTTCTTTTTTTTCTTCTGACCTTGGGCAATAGGCAATTGCATCATTTATACTTTCTGACATTATTCATTGCTCAAAATAATTTTTTTATCTTATATTTTTGATTACATAGGAATTAGTTAACTATTGTTAATTAATCAGTCTGAAATTTATATACAGAAACTGATTAATCTTCTACAAATTTGTTTTCAATTATATGTTAAATTTTAATACACAAAAGAAAAGAAAGATAGGTTATAATTACTATTTTAACTTAATTCTCAAGATTTTTATTTTATATTTTTATTTTTATTTTTTTTTCTGAACAATAAAATATTCAAATATAATTTTATTTTTTCTCATTTTATTAATAATATCATTAACTCATATGTATACACATACTTATTTCTTACATATATATACACACATTGTTACATTACACCCTTCCCCCAATTGAGAATTTAAATGTGTCAATCTCTTCACTTAGATATTGATCACTTTGAATTCTTAATAAAATAAACTTTAATAATTTTTTAAGATATATGTAGGTTTTTCTTTTACTATTATTGTTATCAATGGTATTATAAGGATAGCTATCCACTAAAGTACTAGGTAACTTACTCATAGATTGATTTTGGGTTGATTAAACCAACTTTAATTTTTTGCAGAAGTTGAGATTACAGCATGGGCTATTTTTGTGCACTACAGATAACAAACATGGACTTTGAATCTGTCAATGGCAGGAATATCTCTACTATACATTTGACTGATGAAAATACTTTTTTTTTTTATTAAGTTAGTGGAAATTTTTTCTTCCAGATTTATTATTACTGGGTCAGAACTTTTTTTACTGGGCATTATCAACAATATTTAATCTACACACATACCCATCTGTAGAACAAAGTTGCTACAAGAAAAGAATTAATCCAACCCAAAATATGATCTTAAATTCCACACATCTCAATCTTTATTCAAATTTTTTGACATTTGATAATGATTTATTTTCATTATTATTTTTATCATTATTAATTTTACATTTATTTCTTTAATTTTTATTTTGAACACATTATTTTAAATCTATTTTACTTTTTACGAGTTTGTTTTGGTCAAGGTCCGCTGTGTTTGCAGCACAAACTTACGAGTTGGGTTTCTCACAACAATAAAAGTAGATATAATCGAGAGGTTGTCATTGGTTTTTACTTTTTTGAAATTTTTCATAATTAAGTTTTTTTATTTAAGTATTTATTTTCATCATTTTTATTATTATTATTTTTTTTTATTAAGACTAAAACTTTGATAAACATTTTTCTTTTATTCAAAATCCCTTTTCATCATTGATTGAATCAAGTCAGTAAATCCATCAGATTACATATTTATTTTTTATCTGGTGATTCTTTATTATTATTTCTTTAGATTGAATAGCCACTAAAGCTAGGGGATTGTGAATCATTCCTTGGCCTTTGCTTTGCATGAATGATATCAGAATCATTTCCAGTTCTCCCAAAAAAATTTGTTTTTTCAAGACTATTGGAGAATCGTCTTTTTCCAGCTCCATTCCTGAATTGTTTCTATGGTGGAATCTTATTCATTTATAGCTGGATTTCTGGGTTAGGATTTAAATTCCTTCTCTTTCATATCTTAGGATAGTCTGGTACTATCAAAAGCACTCAACAATTTGGCCATTTGCTCTACATTTTTTTTCTGTACCTATAAGCATTTGCTCAATGTTATGAGAAAAATTGTGTCACACTAGCTGGATAATTTGTTGTTTGGATGGTGGATTGCCATTAAGGAATGTAATTTTTCCCCTTACCTTCTGAAAAAGGCATGAATGGTTCATTGGATCACCATTTATCTTGTGTCACCTGGTGACAAATATGTTTTTGTCAATCCTTGCTCCAATAGCTATAGCTAGTAAGGTTTTTTTATAATTGGTCAAAATGATATAAGTTTCTTATATAAAGAATCCTACAAAACATGAGACCCCCTTTGTAAATGGCTGCATGCAATCATTATCATGGCCTTTTTGCCTCACTGATTTAAGGTGAAATACATCTCCAGGCTATTTAAGTGTTCTGTTGGAGCTTCATCTACATGGCCAGAAAGTAATTAAATTTTTAAGAATTGATTTACAATTTCAGGGTTATTTAAGATGTGCACATTTACACTTACACTCACCTGGCCAGAATTATTTTATTTCCATAAGTGTCTTTTTTTCACCTAATGTTTCAGCTTGCCTACTGTTATTTTTGCTAATATTTATTTTAACTATTTTCTCTGTCAAATTATTAATTTTGACTTTAATGTCTTCAATTTTTTTTTTCTATTTTAGTTTCCTCTACTACTTCTCACATTAGCTCTATATTTATGTTATGTTCTACTTTTTTTCTATTATTTAATATGCTGTCTTGATTTGATTTTCAACTTGCATTTTATTTTCGTTTATTTCTCTCATAATTTCTTTTTTTATTTTATCATATCCTAGTCTGATTTGATCTTTTAATTTTTCAAGCATTTCAGCTTGCTCTTTTAATTTTCTGTTTCTTTTATTATACTGATTCTTCAGCTCTTCGGCAATTTCTTTACTCTGTTTTTTAAGTTTTTTGGCCTTTTTTATATTTTCTTCAGCTGTTTCTTTTTGTTGGTTTATCAATTGTTTGCCTTTTTCCCCTTCAGCTTCTTCTTTTTGTTTGTTTTGCAATTCTTTAGCTGTTTTTATATTTTCTTCAGCTGTTTCTTTTTGTTGGTTTTTCAGTTCTTTGGCCATTTTTTTATTTTCTTCAGCTGCTTATTTTTATTGGTTTTTCAATTCTTTTGCCATTTTTTAAATTTTTACCAGCTTGTTTTTCAAATATTCTAGTTATCAGCATGATGATATCACTATTTTCTTGTTTGTTAGTGACTTCCTTCTTTTCGGTTTTATTTTGTTATTCCTAGCTGGGAACATTTTTTATTTCATTATTCTGAGCCTCAATTTTAACTCTTTCTCTTGTAATCATTAAAAATTTCTAAAAAAAAAAAACGTTTTTTTCTTTTTTTTTTTTTTGATACCTTTTGGCTTTTAAATAATTTATTTTATTCAAAACCTATTATCGCTTTACTAATTTATTTGATTTTTTAATTTATAATTTATGCTAGCAACGTTTTTTATTTATCAACATGACCATATAAAAATTGTTTCATCTTGCTGGATTCAGTCATTTTAGCTAGCTTATAGACTCTTTGATAAACTATCCTGGAAAACTATAACTGGCTTCTTTCTTTTGCTTCCTTGCTTTCTTCTTTTTCTGTTGCTGCTTCTGTTTTTTCTTTTTTTCTCTTCTGACCTTGGACAATAGGCTATTGCAGCATTTATATTCTCTGATTTTACCCACTACTCGAATTTCTACCCATGATATCAATTCATTTGATTTTGATTTTTTAATTAATTACATTATATATATATATATATATATATATATATATATATATATATATATATATATATATATATATATATTTTATTTAATTACACAGAAATTAGTTAATTATTGTTAATTGATCAGTCTGGGAATTTATGTTCAGAAAAGAAAGATGTGTTATAATTACTATTTTAACTTAATCTCCAAGATTTTTACTTTTTCTTTTAAATTTTTTTTAACAATAAAATATTGAAATATAATTTTATTTTTTCTCATTTTATTAATAATATCATGTAATTCATATATATATACCCATTGTTACAATATATGTATATGTATTAACGTAAAATAATAATTATGCAGAGTTTAATTATAAAATGTTAATAATATAATTGTACTGAATATATTTTCGATGTTTTCATGTCAAATTCATGGTCATATTCAGTATTAATTCATAAAGTTCTGGTGTATCTACCGCAGAAATCATAGAGTCAATCCCCTTTATTTATTTTTATTACACATATATGGATAGAATAAAAATATATTTCTAAAAATAATAGTTAGTTAAGTCATAAACTTACAATTGTATTGCAACTATTACTACAGTGCAAATAATTAATGATATAAATAAGAAATAAAATAATAAATAGTTCCAGGCCTTATATTTTCACATTAAAAAAATGTTGTCACAATATTATTCATAGTATGATAAAGCTTATCATAAAAGAGATATGAATACATATAAATTCATTTTTTATAAATCATTTTATCTTCTATTGGTCATTCTTTATAATACATACAACTAAAATGGTAGGTGATGAGTACTTATTTTTCATGGGCAGACATAGGTGTTGCCTTATACCACCATTCTTTTATTTTGGCAAACTGAAAAGTCCATAATTTAAAAAAACTACATAGTTGAGACTACCAATTATGCACATGGATAGATTCTAACCCACCATGTTAAGAACTTTAGTCATATAAAATCTCATCATGTGTGCTTCATATTGAAAAACATTTTACTAAATTGCTATTCAAATACAAGCAGTGAAGAGATTCCAAATCTTCATGATAATATCAATGAGGATGGATTTTGTGGTTAAATCTTGCCCAGATTAATTATTCTTGATGTGGATCCTCTCTTCCATATTCTCTTCTGTTTCTCAGAGTTGATCCTCTTCATCTCTTTATTATCTTCTATTTAAATGATTCCACATAATGAGGATAATTTCTTAACCCCTCTGGTCTTACTTTTTGGGTTTGTTTTGGGATTGCATTAATTAAACATGTTAATTCAACAAATGTATTTATCAGAAAAACATATTATACTTAATTAGTTAAGTTCATTTTCATTGAATTTATTTAATTAGCTTTTAATTAATCCAATTTACCTATTTATCAAATAATTTGCTTCAAGATATGTTCCAAACTTGAACCATTAACAAATACAACAATTATATTGTTATTTGTATAGAATTACATTTAAATGTTTTTTCCCAATTACATATAAACCAAAAAAAAATTATTACCAACTTTTGCAAATCAATTTAGTTTTATTTATCTTTTTTTTTTTTCATATGTAATAGCATCAGCCGGGACGCAAACCCTCAACCGTCCTCAACCAACTACTTGCTTGTAAGGCGGCTGTGATGACCTCTCGGCTAACAACGTTTGACAGTTTTATTTATCTTTGATGCTTTAAAATTTACAATTAAAATATTAATACTATTTGCTCCTTTCATTAAAAGCATGTGTTAATTTTTTATTTACACACCTGAAATATATATACTTGTTTTAAATATGATAATTAGTTTTTAAAATAACTAACTTTTAATAATTGTTTCTTTCTTTCTATCATGTATCTCTTTATTCTATTATTTATTAATTTAACTCTATATTAAGGTATAGACAATTTGTAATGCAAGATGATGCATAATTGGGCTGAATGGGAAGCATTATAAAAATGAAAGGATATTGAATGAGATGATGATACAAAATCATAATCAAACAAAAATGGGTATCAACAAAAGCATCATTTTCTTAACTGAGCATAGAAATTGATGAAAATTAGCATCTGAAGTCATTATAAATAATAATATGTAATAATAAATGACATCATCAGCAATATTCACCAAGAATTAACAGTGATTCTTTGTGACTGGAATTAAAAGGGATAAACAATAAAATATGAGGCTTAATAATTACCTAGCCAATGCCAAACTTAGGGCATTATATAGAAGTCATCAATCTTTCACCTATTTGCACATATTTAAGTGTAAAATAACTATGATAATAAACATATCAAAAAATGTTGAATTCATTATATCAAAGCTGATTATCATCAATGTTCTTGGTCATGAAGTACCATAAGTGTACTGACCATCAATAAAAAAGTAATCATCACAAAAATTATAAAGTAAAGTAAGTCAACCTTAAATTTATCTTACTACTTTAACACCATCCAAATAATTACATAGAAAAGTATTTGGATATCACATACATACAAGATTACACACATATAAAACATAATTTATTCTAGTATGAATAACTTCACTGCAATAACTTTGAAATAATCATTAACACATTTAATAATTAGAAATGGTAATAAAAATGAAAAGTTTGATAAGTACTGTATAATACAAAAAAATCATTCATCTATGATAATTTGACCAATCAAATTTACAAAGCTATTTAAATAAATGGTTTACCATAAGATGTTTATATAAGCACACAGGTATACATACTTTATAATAAGATAAAGTATTTCAAACATTAAGTTAATAAATATGTCACTGAAAGAAGTTATAGAAAGGACAAATGAATATGAATTACCATTATGTTTTGGATTTGTAGATTATGAAAAGACTTTTGATCCTATAAACATTTCTTCAGCTATTAAAGCATTGGATCATCAAGGTATAGATCCAGGATATTGTCATATTTTAAAGAATATTTATAAAGATGAAACAGCAACAATTAGATTACATAATGATACTGGGAAAGTCAACATTGAGAAGGATGTAAGACAAGGTGACTACATATTTTCAAAATTTTTACAGCAGTGCTGCAAGAAGTATTTTGTGGATTAAAATAGGAAACTAAAGAAGTGAAAGTAAATGGAGATTATTTAAGTCATTTAGATTTTTTTTAAGTCATTTAGATTTTGCAGATGATGTAGTTGTTTTTGCAAATAATGCTTCAGAGTTGCACAAAATGTTGTAGGAGTTATCAGAGGGAAAATGGGACTAAAGATAAATGTTAAAAAGACTAAAGTAATGTTTAATCAATTTGCTCAAAGTGTGAAAATAAAGATTGATTATGATTAATTAGAAGTAGTTAACAGTTACAAATACCTTGGTCAGATTATTAATACAGATGGAAACATAATGGAGGAAATTTCATAGAATTAAACTTGTTTGGTGTGCTTTTGGTAGAAATAACTTGATACTAAAAGGAAATATGCTTATGTGTTTGAAAAAGAAGGTTTTTAACAAATGTGTTTTACCAGTTCTTACTTATCTGAGACTTGGACACTTAATAGAAGAGCAATACAGAGATTTCAGACCAACTCAGAGAAATATGGAGAGATTCATGTTGGGAGTAACAAGAAGAGATTGAAAACGCAATGTATGGGTAAAAGAACAAACAGGTGTTACTGACCTCATTGAAAATTTAAAAGATTGAAGTGGAGTTGGGCTGGACATATTTCTAGAAGAGATGATAGTAGATGGACAATTGAAATCTTAAACTGGATTCCAAGAGATTGTAAAAGACCCAGAACGAGACCACATGTAAGATGGATGAAATAAGAAAGTGTGCAGGAGTGATGTGGAGAAGAGAAGCTAAAACCGGAGAAGAATTCATCCTGCAGTGGATTGATAATGGTTGATGATAATGATGATGAGAAATAATTATTTATTAAACTTACATATAGTATATTCACATATATACAAGCATGAATATTATAATGTAAAAATATTTGTTAATAATAAATTTCTTAAATCTATAGGCCAAAATTATTTTATTTTAACAAAATATAAATAATTATATGTGAAACATATATATAGTACGTGCATGCACATGTGTGCATATGTAATATAAAAATACAACATTTGAATTATCAATCTTAATTATTTCTACCTTATAAAAGTTATTATTAGTCTTGAATTGTAATCATACTTTTAAATAATGTTACTTCTTTAAAATCCTCTTGAAAGTTCTTTTGTTTCCAATTTCTGTTCTCTCTTTGAAAAACTTTCAGAGAATTCTCTTAGTAGTTAAGTTTTTTTTTTTTTTTTGCATCATGAGTTTGTAAAATAGGTCTCATGTATAAACATATATATATACTAGATAGAGAAAAAAAATTGCTGGTGCTTTTAGGAATATATGAGTATGTATAAAACAATGCTGAAGTCTCTGATGCTTGGTAAATTTGGCTTCTGATATAAACTGCCAATGTGACTTGACGTAATTAAATAAGATAAATGTCAATGGTTGGTTAACTCCATTCAGCCTCTTAACTTCTCCCGAAGAAAGAAAAGGCAACTCCTTACTTTCTGGGAGTTCAAACACTCGCAGCCAACAAAGTAGTTGTTGCTTTTCTGCACTCTCACCAATCTAATAATAATCAGCTAATCAGAACTCAATATTTATAATCTATGTAAAAAAACTTAAGAATTAAAAAAATTAAGTTTTTTCCATCTTAATTAATAAAAACAAGATAATTACCATTTCTATTTTTAATTTGCATTAATTCTTTAAATATATAAAAACATCATACGATTAACTATAATCAATATATCATATTGTAAAGAATAAAATATTTTTTTCTTTTTTTTGTTACATTAAAATAATTCACAATTTTGTCAAAATTTAAAGTTTAATAAAATTATTTGAACTAGAGATTTTTATATTTGATTATAAATAATGTACAAGACTTTAAACATTATTAATTAATAAAAATCTCAATTATTCTAGACTATGTATTTTAAATAAAAATATACAATAAATTTTGTCTGTGCTCATTTCTACTTTTCCGTAAGCTTTATATATATATAAACGTATCTTAAATATTACTAGGAAACCATCAATTACTAAATGACAGTATTATGGCTAAACAAGTTTGTCTAGTTCCCAGTAATAATTCTTTTGTCCTGAATTTATTTAGAAGTAAAAAGATATATACATTGCAAACAACAACGTCATTAATAAAAAATTAAACAACATCCAACTTTCAAAATATTGAGATATATGTAAATCAGGTCATTTTGCATATTAATAATACCAGTTATATAAATGTTTCTGGATGTATTAAGAATAGCTATCACTATGCAGTCGCGTAAATAGAAAAATTGTGTCCGAATGCAGAAATTCAAAAAGAACCCCATTTTAAAATTCGATATTTTGATTTTTCATGTATTCACAAATTTTTAATTACTTATTTTAATTATAAATATCATATAAGGTAATTTAGTAAAGGTACTCACTTTAAAAATCATTCTTCCTAATCTTTGCGTTTGCAAAATCACTAATTATTTCTTTTAAATCCATTTTAGATTCTTCCTTCTGCTCAATAGCTAACATTGTTAGATCTTTAAGCCTAGTTTAGTCAATTGAATTTCTTTTATAATCTTTTATTAATTTTAATTTACTAAAAGTCCTTTTAACGCTAGCTACAGTTACCTGAAGTGCAAAAAAATAAAAAAAATCGGTACATATTTCATAAAATTCATTTTTCAAACAACTGTACTTAGTAATTAACAAGTCAGAGAAATTCTCAGTCATCATTTTCGTCTTTTAATAAAGAAATCACTTGAATTAATTGTCTAGCAAGCTATCCTAAAAAAGTTCTGGGTACTTATTTATGATTTAAACAATTGTCTAATACACCCACATCTATCATATTGATAATTTTCTTGGATTCTAGAAAACTAAAATAGTATTTTTTTTTCTCATGGGTCATAGCATCGGCCGGGAAGTGAACCCGTTAACCCAGGACAATTACTTGTAAGGCAGCTGTTCTGACCTCTCGACCACCAACGCTTGACAAAAAAATAGTGATTTACTGTCTGAATTCCCACAAAAAGCTTTTTAATTTGTATGGTTATTTTATCTATTACACTATTTTACAATTTCTTATATCATATAACAAGGACAATTTATGAGATATAGTTAATAATTATTTTCATGTAAGCATATTTTAATTGCCTTGCTATAGATTTTTATGTTTATGGGCTCTTAGATTGAGTGGGCATGCAAGCAATACTTCTTTTGCAACACAATACTTACATTGTGACTATGGTGCTAGGCAGTGAAGGTGCATTAAGCTAAACTAAAACCTGAAAACATTTATTTTTAAAACATCAAATACTGTACTTAATGAGAAATAGAATAATGCAGAGAATATTTTAGTGTATTTCATCATATCAAAAATATAATGTGGCAAGTGTGTTTCAGTAATAACTCTTTTGACAGATATGTTTGAAAAGTTTTAAGTCCACACAAATATGGGTATTGTTATGTTAAATTGTAACCTATTTACATCACTATATAAGAATTAATAGTTACATGTAACAGAAAACAACAAAATTAATGCAGTTATTTGATTCTAGCATATGACATAAGCTAATGCAGAAAATGTTTAATGAGTAGTAATGATGATCACAGGTAAATGTCAGTCAATAAACCATATATTGATAGAAAAAAATTCATATTCAAAAATAACACTAACCATAAAATACAGAATATCTCTCTGATAATGATATGAATGTATATCAAGCTCTGAATCAAAATATAATTATGTGTGAGTAATAATAACTATTGGTGAGAAAGTATGGTAATAAAAATAATTTACATGATAGACATTTCATGATTAAATAATTCCTTATTAAACTTTTACAGTCAATGTTAACTTGTTAAATAATTTACATGATAGACATTTCATGATTAAATAATTCCTGATTAAAATTTTACAGTCCATGTTAACTTGTTTCATCTTCATTTAAAATATATTGCTTTAGAATTAAATGAATTTTTTTTTTTCACTCCCGTTGAGTTTTGCCTCATTTTTATTACTCTTTCCAGGTAAAAACAATACTTAATTAAAGATTATATTTAAATATTGGTATTTATTTATTTAAAGATTTTATGCTGCAATACTAATGCATGTGCTTGCCATGCCTACATCTTAGGTTCAAATCTATAATGACTAAATTCAAATTTTTTTAGAGATAAAATTTCTAATCCATAGCCAATTCAGCTGGCATCCAATATTGGTTGGTAAATAGATATTTGTATTTCCTAATTGGAAAACAAATTAAAGATAGAAAACCAGACAAATATAGAAATTATCAATTTTGGTGAGTACTGTTTTGAGACGCTGTTAGATACACCTGTGCTTACAATGGGCTAATTAAAAACTGTTTATTTTTTATTCATATATAATATTTATTTACATGATCTTTTAGATGTAAATATTAATAATTTAACAAGATTTTTCGTATATAATTTTTATCAAATACTATTATCAAATGCATAATTATAATTTTCAATACCAATTAGTAATTGGTTATTTGCCTAGTTACATCATAACAGAAATCTAGATTATAAAATAATTTTGTAAATATGGAGCTTTGAAAAAATATATTGATCTCAATTTTATTTTTATTTTAGGTATAAAACTACTTGATGACTTAATAAAGGGTCTAATCATATCAAAAATGTTTATGGGAGGTATAATAGGTTTAATTTTAGACAACACAATTCCAGGTATTTTATTTATTTTTGTATAATTTTTATGATATATGTGTGTGCGTGCATAGATATAAGAATCTTAATGACGTGACAGCTTCTTAATGTATAATAAAGCTTTAACATAAAATAAAATATCTAAATATGCAATGGTAGAATGTTATATTTAAATGGGAAGCATCTAATGATGATCAAATGCGCTTTCATACTTTCTTGATGCTTCAGAATTTAAATACTATCTTCAAAGCTTGGATTTGCATAAGTGTGAGTAATATATAGGGTACATGATCACAGACTTTTATACAACCCACTACTCTCCACTCTATCCTAATAACACTGATACACCTAAACACATACCTTTGAGCATTCCATCATCAGATTTTCAATTGGATGGACGGTTGAAGAGTTGGATTGTGGGGTAGATTGAAGCCTGTCCATTAAAGTATGAGGATTTTCTATCTTAATATATATCTGAGCACTTATAGTATATATGTGTAAAGATGATAATCTGGACCAACTGATGATTGCTGGTTTAGCATGAAATACATATATTGGTGATTATTTATATTTTCATCATATATGTGTTTAGGTGTATCAGTGTTATTAGGATAGAGTGGAGAGTGGTGGGTTGTATGAATATCTATGCTCATATACCCTATATATTACATATAAGCCTGTGTTTCAGTTATTATAAGTGTGAGTATTAAATTAAAAGTTGTAAAACAAATTTTATGACTCCAAAAAAATTTGGTAAAATATATTCTAATCAACTGTATATATGCGTGTATACATGAGTATTTATTCTAATATTTAAACAGATAAAAGTCGTTTTCCTAAGATTTTGATTAAACTGTTATGTATATGGCTAAAAACTATTTTGACTAATAATACAGACTTCACTTAAAGCTACATGAATAGAAATTGACTTGTTGTATCTTTCCACTGTGTAGTTTGAAGATGAGCCAAATCTTTGCTGTTGAAGTACATGACAGTAATCTTGTGAAAATAGAATAATAAATATATTCATTTCCTGTATAGATTTTTTGCTTCTATTATTAAAATGTAGATACTTTCTTGCTGTTTTTTTCTTCAAGAATAAAGTGAATATCTGGGATATAAATCACTTTTTAAATATGAATTATTGAATCCATATTATAATAAATAGATACAAATAAAAATAATTGTATAAAAAACTATTTGTATGGTAATAAAAATAATAGTGGTGCAAATTTTTTTATACTTTTACACTATTTAGGAAATATATTTAATAATGTTAATGAAAATAATGGTGGAAAAGGGTTCTCGTTGTTTTATTTTATTTCATGCATATATGTAAAAAAAGAATTAGAGATGAAATATACATGAAGAGATTAAAACAAAAAACAAATAACTACTAAAAGAATCATAAGTTTCAGCTGTGTATATTTCAAAAGAGCAACAAAAATGTGCCTCTACAGATAGAATATAAAACCTCTTCAAGTAAATCCATAGTTTAAAGCAAGTGAAGTGAAATAGACATGTGTTGAATAGATATTGTATGTGACATTTTAATTAAACTATAACACGCTTTTTTTTTTCATATGCCATAGCATCGGCCGGGACGCGAACCCACAACCGTCTGCAACCAACTACTTGCTTGCAAGGCAGTTGCGATGACCTCTCGGCTAACAACGCTTGACAACTATAACACACTTTTCCTAGAGAATTTCTTGATTACAAACGACATCAGAAGACTCAGTTTTGGTATCGATATACATTTTACTAATTAATAGAAAAGATAACATTGAAGAAAATAAAAATGGGGAAACATTTGTTTTTAAATGTTTGAAAATATAGTTATTTAAATACTTTTTTAAAATAGAAAAATAATTATATGAAAAATGAAGAAGTCAAATATATAAATTTAGTAAATTTAAATAATTAGAGATTGCTATCTAATCATACATACACATTTAATAATGTGACTACTATCATGAACAGATTAAGTTAAATGTAATTTTTTTTAAATTTCTTTTTCTAGATTCAATTTAAAGTTAATCTTCAGACACCAAGCTTTATAAATAGAAAGCCAACTTCTGGAAATCTTAACATTGCTCATCACCATGGCTTTAATTTATTACTGTTATTCTTGTATATCTTTCAGTAGATTGCATAATTTTTCAGAGTTAATGGATAATAATGGTGTAATTGATTAATAAAAAATAAGCTAACAATTTATTTACAATAATAAATAAAATATGATATCGTTGCTTATATTTTTGCTACAGCTACCATATATTTATATTAAAAAAAGGAAGAAAAAATAATTATAAATATTAAAATTGAAGGCATTGTGGATAAATATAAAGATCTTGTTATACTACAGTTATCTTAAAGTTTTCCCGTTTTAAAATTTTAAACGATATTTTTCTGCTGATATCATATATTTACTATATATGTGAACAAGTCTTTAGCAATCCAGTTTTGATTGTGACTATCCTCTTCAGGTATTAGTGACAATAGATAAACAGCATATAGTTAGTCTGATGGCCGAATCCACTTTTTTCTTTGACAGAGTGACATGGTTTTCTTTATTAAAGCAGGCAATATTGCATTTTATAATACGTCAGCATTTTTCTGGATCCAATCACATTGTTCAGGTCTTTTGGCCAGTGCACTTGTTGTTTTCTTAGACATGCATTATGAATAGCCTTTTCTATCTATGATTACCATAATTGCTCAGATGGATAAAGTATTGAAAAATATTTTAAAACAGTTGTCCAGATACTGCTATGTGAACATTCTAAAGGAAACAGTTTTAACCAACAGTCTTTTTTATCTCCATAGAATCAATTGGCAATGTCCTTTTCTTAAGCCAAAACTTAGACTAAACCATTGTCATTTTTCCTTTTCTGATTTATATATACCTCATATTTCCACAATATGTTTTTTTTTAATGTGTAACATGTAAGAAAGTTTGTGTTTATATCTAAATGTTTTTCAAAAAAGTTTTTATCAAAATTTACTCACATTACTCAAAGATTTGAAATACGGGCATTCTTATATCTGGAACTTAATTGTAAATATAAAGGATTTGAACTCAGACTTGAAAGCAATCTTTAACTATTCACACTATCTCATACTACTGATACACATGACCACACACATGTAAAAAAGATAATCATCAATATACATATTTCATGCTGAATCAGCACTTATCAGTTTGTCCAGATTATTATCTCCCCCCCCACACACACACATATATATATAATCAAATCAATGCTCATTTTATATTAAGATAGCAAATCTTTATACTTTAATGGACAGGCTTCAATCTACTCCAACTTTTCAGCCATCCATACCATTGAAAATAGAATGTCCAAATCCTGTGCCAATGCCAATATTGTTGTTATGCCCATGATGACTTCAAGCCACTCTAACCCCTCATGTATAGAACAGTATTCATTTAAATACAGAGAAAAGGAATGGGCACAATGCAGACTTAATATATAAGATTTGAAATACAAGTATTCTTTTACCTAGAACTTAATTGTAAATATAGGGGATTTGAACTCAAACTTTCAAGCAACCTTCAACTATTCACACTATCTCATATTACTGATACACATGATCACACATATGTAGAAAAGAAATAATCACCAATATATATATATATATATATATATATATATATATATATATATATATATATATATTGTGCTAAACAAGCACTCAATTGGTCCAGATTATCATCTCCCACACATATCTATAATCAGTGCTTAGTTTATATTAAGATAGCAAATCTTTATACTTTAATGGACAGGCTTCAATCTACTCCAACCTCCAACTCTTCAGCCATCCATACCATTGAAAATAATATCAATATGTGAAGCCTTGTTCCTTTCTGAATCTTAAAGGCTAGTAAATTCAACAAACATTTATGACTATGTCTTGCTTCTTGGTGAATAGACTACTTGACAAATGTATTGAGGTAATACCTGAATTATATACATTACAAAAGTTACATGTCAGCACATGACCAAATCCTCAGCCATCATTAAATGTTGATTTTCAATGGTATGGATGGCTGAAAAGTTGCAGGTTGGAGTAAATTGAAGTCTGTCCATTAAAGTATAAAGATTTGCTATTTTAATATAAACTGAGTACTGATTACATATGTGTATGGGAGATGATGATCTGGACCAACTGATGAGAGCTGGTTCAGCACAAAATATGGATATTGGTGATTATTTATCTTTTCTACATATGTGTGGTCACGTGTTTCAGTTAATAAGAGATAGTTGAAGGTTGCTTGAAAGTCTGAGTTCAAATCCCCTATATTTACATTATTCAAAATATGTTTTTTTCTATAACTATTTTTACATTATATGATTATTTTATAAATTCTTATATAATTGCAAAAATAGTTTTTTTATTTATTTACAACAAAGATTGGAACAAAAAAAAATCATCACCAAACTTTGAAATTTGTTTTCTTTCTCAATTTTAGTGTTTTATAATTTTTAATAATATATTTAGATATATCATTCAGTTTAATAAAATATTAAAAGTCAAATTATTTCTTTAAACCCCCAACCATTAGATAAATCTGAAAGGATTACAAAATACGAAACATTTTCATAAACTATGCAATTCAAATTCTTTTGTATATAAAATTTAAATAAATTATGTAATTTCTCTTTCAAAAAATTATCTTTTTTTTCTTTTATCTCTTACATAATACAAACCTTATTAATTAACTATAATTTTACAAAATTCATTTCATTTTTAAAGTATTATGATAGGATTATAAAATCTATAGACTAATTTTCTTTTATTAAACATTTAATAAAAAGATTAATTCTATAAATTTATTTCTCTTTAATGTTGTAAAACACTGTATATATTATATCTAGTATGTCCACATATATATCACATTCATATAAATTTAGTAATCAATCTATCAGAGCTTTTATTAAACTTTTTTTGACAATATAGTTTTGTAATATAATAATTTGAGCTGTTATCGAAATTGTTCTGTTACAATTTCCATCTCTTTAAAATGGGACATTGCAACAGGGTACCTTTCATTTCTCACTTTTGTATCTGTTGCAAAATTTAATTTAAATTTTTTAGCATTACATTTTATTCGTTTTTATAAATATTGTTTTACTAATATATCAAGATATAAATACATAGAATATATATGTCCATGATTTCACTGATCAGAGATTTAACAGAGCTTTTATTATCAAAAGAATGAATAGAATCTCAACTCACTGAAGCATAAATATTGGAACTATTATCTGTTTTAATACTATTCATCTACCCACAATTCACAAATAATCCAATATAATACCAATATGTGAAGCCTTGTTCCTTTCTGAATCTTAAAGGCTAATAAATTCAACAAACATAGGTGACCACATCTTGCTTCTTGGTGAGTAGACCACTTGACAAATGTATTGAGGTAATACCTGAGTTATATACATTCCAAAACTTACATGTCACCATAGTGTCTCATCTACATGACCAAATCCTCATCCATCACTAAATGTTGAACATTTCCAAACAAACTTTAACTGAAAATATTTTCACAATCTCTACAGAAATTAACATAATTATTCTGATCATATATTTTATAGCTATTTATCCTATATATTTTTATCAATATAAATCAATGTTGCAATCTAGCAAGCTGAAAATCTCTCATTTTGTAATAAATTTCTCTAAATATAAAATTTTAATAGTCATATCAGTATTATTATTTATTTTAAATTTTACCATCTTATAATTTATTTTCTACTTAAATCATTTACCCATTTAAAAAGGTCCAGGATTGTCAAGAAATAGGTCATCTTTTATTCTTTCCACAATCCTTGTATCAATTCATGTACTTTTGCAGAGGTGATGGTGTTCTCATTCATGTGAATTTAAGAAATGTTCTTCCATCTTTGGGGTCCCTGCCAATTTCTTCATGCTGAATTGGATCCCATTCTCTTCATTTTCTGAGTCTAAACATTTCTTTTTCTATTTAATTACTAGTTTCTGGATGTGGTGAATTTTCTGGTGATCTTTTCAGTTTCTGATTTTTTTTTGGGACTTGGATAACTTCTAGATTGATATACTATTATTTTCTGACTCCGTTTACCAGTGCTTCTTCCCTTTTGCTTCTTTTTATAAGGTTGAAATTTTTGATCTTAATTTATATTGATACATCTGATAGATGTCTCACTCCTTTCTTTTGCTTGCTTACTTGGTGTGATAAATTTGCTTTCTCTATTACTATACCTTCCTTATTCTAGAGGCTCATTTTGATGACATTTTAAAATGCAGACACCTGTGCTGTTCATCTTTTGTAAAAAATAAATGTAAAATAATCTTGATGATTTGACATTATGTCATCCACATTCAGACAATGTTCTCACTTTTAACATTTGTCTTTGAAATAATTGAGTATAACTTTCACCACCTCTTATTCAAAACCATTCTTACATAATTTGATACCTAATTTCTTCTTGGCACTCTTCTGACCAAAAGTTATTTAAAAATTTTTGTTTCCAGAAGAAGGGACTGTTTTTTTATCAATGAATTCTACCACTCCTTAGCAGATCATTGAAGATGATTATGATTAATAACCACTTGTTCTCTTTCTATTGGTTTAACTGGAAGTAATTTTTCACACTATCAGTGTTACCTAGGAGTCTCTGCTTCGCCTCTAAACACCTAAATTTTGAGAATTGATTAATACAACTATAGGCTTTATATTTTATCCTGTGTTTGTTGTATTTTCTTAGCTTTTTTTTTATTTCACCACCCTCATAATATCATTTTTACTATCTTTTTTAAACTTTATTGTCCATTGTGCAATCGTGTTTTATTTACCTTTCTTTATTCATCTTAGCATAATCTATTTTTATGTTAGTTATGATGTCAACTATTTCTTTCTGACTTTCTTGCATTTTAATTTGATCATCATCTCTCTTCACTTTTTTTACTTTCAATTTTCCTATTCTTTCTACAATGTCTTGTATATTTTTCTTCCATTTATTTTTGCTACACTCAATAGATTTTTGGACCATTTTTACTAAATCAGTATATAATCTTTCTTCCACCCAACTTTACTTTTTGTTGTACTTGATTTTGTATTTGACATGCTATTTTCAACTTCATGCTACTTATAGTCTCTTTCACCACATCAAAAAAAAATATTTTTTATATTCTTTTTATTTTTTGGTGCATTTTTTAATCCCTTTTTTATTGCTTTTCTTTAAATTTTGTATCTCTTTTTGTTGCATTTTTTTCAAATTTTTGTTGCAATTTTTTATTTTTTGAAAGCATTTTTTTTTTCATAAATTTTTTTTATCATTTTTTATTGCATTTCTTGATTTCCCTCTTGTTTCTTCATTTGTCCGTTTTCATTTCTCCTTTACATTTCTTTTATAAATACACACAGCATTTCATAATAAATGTGTCTCTTTTCTCTTCTGAAGGCTTTTACACTGTCTGAATTGATTCTTACTTTTCAGCTCTGATGCCATTAGTTATGCTGGCTCTTGTGTTGCTGATTGATCCATATTTAATTGTGCTTCCATTTTCTGTTATTGAATGTTTTATCATCTGTATCTATAACTAAATGCTTGATTATATTCTTATTTGTTCCTCTTTTTGTTAGCTTACTTATTCTCTTTTTTTAGGTTTGCTACAAACTTAAATGTTTTTATTTATACTTTCTATCATGAAGTAAACATACCAATCTCAATCTTTTCTATGAAATCTTTTTCAGTATAACATGATCTATGTCTACCTTAATTTTTTTATCTAATTATACTGGCACTTACTAATCTTTCCTGGTATCTATCTAGACCCAAATTAATGCTGTATTAAAATGTTAGTGTGTGTGTATGTATATATATATATATTGTACCATTTATTTATATATGGTACAGATATATTGGCATTTGGTAAAAGCTCAAAAAAGGGAAAAAAAGAGTAAACTTTGATTTTTTTTTTTTGTTAGTATAATTTATTTCTTTAAAAATGTACAGTGAAAGTTAAAATTGTCTTTTGTATTTTTTTTATGTAATTAAAAATAAAAGTTAAAATTGGAGAGAACAAAAGACACAGATTACCAATCCAGATAAATTAAAAGAATTCCAAAAGTAAAAATATAAGCTAAAAGAAAAATAGTTTAGCTAATTAAAAATGGCAGAATTATGCTGAAAAAAATAAAGACTTTGTAACATAAATTTTATAAAGAATATACAAGATTATTAACGTATATTTTGACAAACAAAAGATATGCGCAGAAGTCTGAAAACTGGACCTCTAGTATAAAAAGGAGGGGTTCAGTTTGGTCAACATCTTGTTTCGTTTGTTTCTCTTGTTTCTCGTGGTTGGCAGACTGTACT
>JAQFVV010008630.1:0-26128 GCA_028023455.1 Epiperipatus broadwayi | reverse complement strand
AATATATAAACATATTCATTTATTACTCACTGAGTTTTTAATTTACGATATTACAGAGTGAAATCTTAGATTTACTACACCGCAATTTTCTAGATGTTAATATAATTTATCAGCAATGTATGTAAATAATATTTGTCTAACTCAGTGAGTAATAAATGAATATGTTTGTATATTCAAGCTTTCAGACCAAGATGCTTAAGACTGGCTTATATATATATAAAAGTTAAGTTGAGAAAAGGTTGGTATCATCCTTTTCTTATCAAAATCTCTGTCGTGCTAAAAGCCTGATCGTTCTTAAAAGACAGCTGTTTAAAAATCTGATTGGCTGTCTGAGTAACAACTGTGGCACATGTAAAAGACTAGCAACCTTTCAATTATTAATAAAGAATTAGCTAAAGGAATACAATATAAGCAAATTAGTGATCAGTACTAGCCAAATTAATTTGTAGTGACAAGTTCCTAGAGTAAGATATGAGTCAGTTTATAATATTTATAGTAAATACAAAATATCACATAATTTGAAATTAATAATAGCTTTTTTTTATTTGTTCTAAGTATTATATAGAATTATTATCAGTTAAGTATGAGTGACTTACCAACACATTATCTTTGCCTTTTAAATGTCATAACATATTCTTAGTACACTTTACATTATTTTCATTTATAAAAATGAAGAAATAAAGGGGTGATTTCTATCTGGAATACTCAAAGAACAGAATAAAATTGGAAGCAGTTAAAATTAAAACCATATAATTGATGATTCAATACTTTTTATAATATTACATATGTTCCCGACCTGAGGTTTAAGAAGATAACATATTTTGTTAAAGCCTGCTATACCAATAATCAGTAAAAAAAAAAAATACCAGCAAATTTTAGAAAATTTTTAAATGACTCAAGGCAATGTATAAACGGGGCGGGGGTATAAAATATTTAACAAAATAATCTTGATTATAAAGAATGATATTGTGATTCTGCAAACAAAGCTATAGGGAAAAAAGCAGATTGTGAAAAGGTTGTGTTAAAAACTGTAAGATGAACGCAAAGAAATGCCTACAATTACAATATTTTTTTTAAAAATGATAATTATTTTAAAGAAAAAAAAAGCAAAGCTTGCATATATTCCTGTTTAACATGATATTGCAATTCATATGTTAAATTTTCTTTTACAAGAAATCACTCTTCTTTTTTTAATTATCTAAGCAAATATTTTAAGTTTTCAATAAGTGCAATGTATAAATGATATTTTGCCTTTTTTTTTTTCATATGTCATAGCATCTGCCAGGAGGCGAACCCACAACTGTCTGCAAACAACTACTTGCTTGCAAGGGGGCTGCACTGATCTCTCAGCTAACAACGCTTGACATATTTTGCCATTTTACTTGTATTTTTTTGATTATATATATAATGCTTACAAACTAAATATAATAATACTTATCTATGAATAAAACCAAACTATTGATAAATTTTCTTGAAACTATTTTTATTGTAATAGATAAAATATTATTTCATGATTATTAATATAATATTTTTAATTTTGATTTTTAAAATTAAGAATTCATTTATTTATTTATTCCAAAAAGTTCCAACATTTTTCCGGAAACATATTACAATAATATGTTAACATATTTCCCGAGATTCTGTCAAAATAATAAAAAATATTGTTTAGTCCTATCAAGGCAGTATTTATCAAAGTTTTTATAACCTGATAATAAAGGTACATCATTTAAGGCAGTCATCAGAAAGTATGCCCTGCATGCTGACGCAAAGCGTCCAACTTTTAGAAGATCCCAGGATCAATTCTGAAGGTTTCAGGTCTGGTGCTTGAATTTCTTATGAACTTTTGCGCAATAAAGCCACTTGCCTATACTATATTATCAGAAATTACTGTATTGTTATTTTAAAAAATATCTTAAATACATCGTCTATCTACTCAAAATTTCATCTGTGTTATAAAATAAAAAGATATTCAATACTAAATATGAATATTCTGATATAATTTTTCATTTCTGTTGGATAACAATTTCAACATTTCATTCACAAAAAAAAAAAAAATAAAGTTGCTAAGTATCAGCTTATAACAGTAATTTCTTGGCAATTTTTATTCATTAGTTATTCTTAAATCACTCGTTGAACTTCAGTTTTTATTAAATATTACTTTTAAGAGCTTCATGTTTGTTTTATTATTCAGTCAAGCAATAATATTACTTTTTTATATATACATAAAAATCAACTTGCTAATATATTATAATACAATCATCAAAGTGCCAATCAGATTTTTTTAATGAACCCATGAACAGACAATTAATCATATCCTCAGCATACTTTTTAGTTTTTCACATCTGATGAGATTGAATATATAAACTGGAATCATTAGTGCTTAACAGCTGTTGAAAGTCACATGAGTAGGAATGGATAATAATAAAAAGAACACTAAGATTTCTTCTTATCTCAGATAGTAGATCTAAGTTTAATGCTCTTATGATATAGTAATCTATGATTCATTTCAACAATTTACATAATCGGAAATATCTTCTAAAGATGAAGAAAAATTACTCCCAAAGGAAAAACAAATTAAAAATAAAATAAAACAGAAAACAAAGTAAAAGTTACAAGACAGAAGACAAAGCAAAACATGAAAATAGTGTGTGAAATCAATCTGATAAAGCCATCTTAAAATGGCAAAAATTCATGTCCTACATAATGGACAATAATATTATAATAGTTGCAACCCTCAATGTAAAGGGACTAAATGTTTGAGATAAAGTTCATAAATTCATTACATTTCTAAATAAAAAACCATTGACATATTGGCAATTATCGAAACAAAACTGAGTCGAAGTACAAATACAAATGTCAATATATTATCAAACTACTGGGATACTATTCCCTCTTAATAACTACCCTGCAAAAGGAGTTGTAATTCTAATTAATAGAGGAAAAAATAACTGAACCAATAAGCTCATATAAGGAGTACTTTAAATATTTCAAAGATAAAAATAATTGTTTGTGCATTCTATTCATTCCAAAAAGGAAAAGAAATTAATAAAATAATAGATTAAATACAATATTTTTAATTGGTAAAATATGTCCCATGTATTATAATGGGCAATTATAATTGTTAATTACAGAAATTCCCTAAAGAATTAAATCAATATCTATTATTCAAAATATGGACACTTCAGCTAAATATTTGACACAGAATTCATTTTCATACTCAAACAGCTATATAATAGACTACATAATTTTCTTCTCTAATGACTGACTAAATCAAGCATCACTGTCACACCAATTTATTTTACAGCCCATAATACAGTGACTTTGAGAGTATCACCGAAAAAAATAATCAACTTTAATACATGTGTGAGGGAAAAAAATCAATTCAATATACACATGAAATGTGATGACGTGACAAAAAAAACATAATTAATGACTTTAATTTCTGAGAGAGACCAAACATACATCCAATAAATAAATGTATGACATTCCTACAATCTACTAATCAAATCATTTTTGAATGATCAGCCAAAATATTTTATGGAAGAAGTCACAAATGTACTAAAAAAGATTGCCACAATAATCAATATTAGTAAAAAAATTAATAAATTAGATGAAATGATACAAGAAAACATACAAATAATAAAATTCAGAAGTATAATAAGGGAACTAATAAGCTAATTTGAACTAATATTAACTATGCAAAGGGTAACAATTACTACCAAAGAAAAAATTATACATTAAAAGAACAAAATGGGAACATCCTGGTTGGAAATCATGTAGATCATGCAATTCACAAATACTTTAAACATTTATATACTAATAAGAATCTATAACCATGGGATTATCTAAAAAATCCAAATTTTCCACAACCAAAATTAAATGATGATTGAGCAAATAGAGAAATTAAACCATGCAATAACATTAGGTTTCTCAAATATCATATCAAACTTATATAAATCTATAAAATATTTGATAGCAAATCACATGATATTATTATAACTCTTTGACCATGGAGTACATAGATAGATCAGAGATTAATAAATATTATTCATGCTAGTAAAAATCCAAGACACCAATGTTTCACTTATCAATCCACTAAGACTCATAATGATCAAAGATATACATTTAAAACAATTTTCCAGAATATTAGTAAATAAAATTAAGTCAATTTTGATGATAAAACACCTTTTCATTATTTAGTAATTGGAAAGTATATCCATCATGAAATTTTGGTATACCATAAACTTATATGGGAAACAGAATCTTCTATCTGAAGTAATGGCATTAAAAGTAGATTTCAAAGATACTTTTGATCAAGTGGATTTACAATTCATTGCTAAACAAATATACAATTCCAGAAAATCCAACCCTGTATGTGGCTTAATAAATTACAGAAAAAAATGGAATGGTAGCTACAAAGAATTTCATAAAACTCTCTATGATATTTAAAATTACAAAAGACATTACCCAGGGATCACAACTATTCATTGCTTTTCTTGCTATATACATAAACTCACTGTTGAGAGAAACCAACAATGAAATTCCTAGAATATTTGTACCAAACCTAGGAAGAGTAATAAAAAATACTGGCATATGTTGCTGATTTTGTAATAATTACCAGAGAAGAAACTAATGTTCTTATTATTGAAGAGAGCCTAAAAAAGTTTTATCAAACAAGAGAATCATTAATATTAGATGACAAATTAGCAGTATGGCAAAGATTGTTAGGAAAAAAAATCTCATCAAAGTTGATAGCATTTCCAACAAAATTCCTAGGTATTCCAGTAGATGCCTCTATGACAAAAATAAATTTAATAATAAACAAAATAATTACCAACAGTTTCTCAAATAAAATATTACATTTAAACCCTATTAAATGTCATATAAGGACAAAAATAAAAATAATTAACTCCATTCTAAAAGTACTAATAGCATACTATGCACTATGGATGTATATAAATATCTATAGCTAACATCAATAAATATATAAATAATTATTTATGGGATTCAGGATTTAAATTAGTATCATACAATACACCAAGAACATCATTTAAAAACAATAGAAGGGTCTACTTGACATCAGATTGTTCGGCCAATTTATAAAAGCCAAATCATTCATCAGAATAAGCTATAACCCAATGTTTAACATCAGCCTTCCTAACTGTCAAACATCAGATTTGAATAAGATGTGGAAGACATTATACTTGGTGAGTTGGGGATTAGCATACCTTGACATGAGAGATATGATGATCAAGCTACAAATAAGACAAATTATATATAATGAATTAATAATGATATATGTACCTGAATATTCAATTATGGTCACAACTAGAAATTACCTATAAAAACACCACATAGTATGTTATTGGATAATGCATTAACACATACTGGTATTAAATTTATTTATGGTTATTTTCCAACTACAGTTTTTCTCAATAAATTAATGTATAAGTTTTGTGGACAAGAAAAAAACTTTCATACATATCAGTGATAACTGTCTTTTTTAAATAACTTTAGATCAAATCTAATTCTCTCTAAAAACTCATTAACCAAGATATTAACATCATGAAAAAATCCAATAAGAGCTGCATTAGCACTACTAGAATTCTTACGGCCAGTGAGATGCAAATACTTGAATAAACAATTTTTACAGACATTATATGCACACCAAAAAAAATTAAGAATCAAAATGTGGCCTTAAGAATGTACATTAGCTGGATTCCTCTTTACCGTAGAAAAAAAAAATCAATAATCCACAACGAATTCTAATAACAAAAAATGTATAATGTAACGTTTTGTAACCTTGATACATATATTGATGTAATATAACATATATAGTGAAATAAAAGTTTTTAAAAATAAAATATTATTGCAATAATTAAATTCAAAGAGATTTTTTTGTAATTCTTATCAGTATCAATTTTATTTTAATAATCTACTTCAGGCATAAAGAACTTATTTATTTTTACTTAAATGAATATGCAATTAGGTAATCCGCACAAATATGTCTCTTACTTTAAATTTATGATTGTAAAGTTTACTATTATTTATTTACTCATTTCTTTTAACATAGATGTATTCTTAGGTAGATTCTTTTGAAATAAAATAATAATATTGGTAAGTAATTCTACAGATGAGAAAAAACGAGTATTTTTGGAAATTAATGAATATTGAAGATTTTTAATAACACGATAATTATAGTAAAATATTTAAAAAAAATGGCTCTCTTGTTACATTTTCTTGTTTCGAATCTTGCTCCTAATCAATATTTGTGTTATTAATATGCAAGTATTTTAGTTTTATTTTTCTTTAATTATTTTTATATTATATTATAATGAACAATAGGCACATCAACATCCAGTGCCAGAGAGTGCCACTAGGTTTATAGCCTAGAATATGAGAGTTTACTGGTGAGAATCCTATTTATAAATACATTCAGAGCTACACCATTACTCATAGATATTTTAAAAAATTTCTTGGTTGTAGACAACATAGCTTCTTTAAAAACACCCATTAGCAAAGCAGACAACAATAAATAAATGCTAAAACTGATATAAGAACTAATTTTAACAATTCAATATAATACACAAATGTATCTCAATTGAAATTGCTACTTTTATGTTAGCATATATATTGCATTTGACATCTGGAAACCTTTAAATATTAATACAAAAACTTAGATTATAGTGTTATATCCTCTCTGAAGATTATTACTAAATAACTATTATTTATCTGATTATGTTAGATAAGTATTAGCTAAGTTAACATGTGCACACATATATTTCACTTTTGCATTAAAACACATGCAATAACAAAGCAGCTTATATTGACTATAAAAGTTCATTGTGTGCATGCCATTACAAAATCAAAGCTATATATTATGCATTTAATCTCTACGATGAATTAAATGTAAAACAACACAATAGATAGAGTCTAACCCCCAGAGTACAAAGTAAAACAAAATTCATGCAGAGACCTCTAAACTGAAAGTAAAATCAATCTCATCTGAGAGTACCTCATGCAGGAATAATATATCATGGGGTGACAAGTAAACAAATTCAAAATTTTAGTGCAGTGAATAAATATCTACAGAATCACTATATAAAATACACGCAAATCTATGTACCAGCTTTAATTTCAGATGCATATGTGAAACATCAAAATAAATGACAAATTAACCTTATGTTTTAAGCCCAATAAAATCAACTTACTGAAGAATTTATATAATTTACACATTACATTAGACTCGTATGTCCCTTCCCTTATATTATTTTGAAATAGTTGTTTAACTGATAGCTTAAGGGAACTAACTTTTGTTTAACTACTAAAAAATTAAATCTTTTTTATATTCTTTTAAAACAGATTAATTCTCAAAGAAAGATTCAGTTGATATTTATTTATGCTAAATTTTGATTATTAAAATTATCCCCACTATTTGATACTCTTTAGGAGAAATAGGAAAAAGAAATTTAAAAAAACAAAACTGATTTTTCTTTTATTTTGAATATTTGAAACATATTATATATGTATATATAACTTGTTAGTAACTAAAGTTTAAAACTTTATTAAATCATTCATAAAATAAATCAACTAGTTATCAAGATATGGATAAGAAAATATTATTTCTATATAAAAGTGAAATTACATTTACATGTATACATTTATAAATATAATATAACAATTCGTCAATTGTTAAAACAGAGTATCTTTAATATAAAATAAAAACTAAATAATTATTACCAAGTGCCTTCAGCAACATAGATATCTGTATAATAGAGCAAGAGAAGATGATATAGTTTATTCAGCTTTTTATGTTCACCAAAAATAATACAGGTCATATATGTCATCCAAAGGATTTTACAATATTAATGCATGAAACACATGATAAAACATGCAAGATTAAAGAATCATATCTTAGGCAAAATTCATCTTATGCTATGAATTCAAAATTAACCAGCTTTCCGATTAGTCATTCCTGGCCAATACAATGAAATGTTGAATTCATAGTCTAGGAGAAAATAGAATTTTTTACACTGCCTTAATAAGAACTCATAAGAGTTGAAAGTGCTTGGCAATAATTATTTAGTTATTATTTTATATTACAGAAACTCTGTTTTAAAAATTGATGAATTGTTATATTATATTTATAGTTATATATTTACAGAAAAATTATTTATTTATATATACATTTATGGAAAGAAAGCTCTTTGATGATTTACTAGTAAAGTCTTTCCATTTATGGTTTTCCAAATTTTTATTGTAATTGGGTTATGTACTTTCAGTTAGAGTTGCAACCTAATATATATGAAGATAGGTGGCACTGCATTGAATCAAATTTGAAAAGCAGAGTTGGACATACAAATGATTATGAACTTCATGCTGGAATAGAAGTTCTTTAGTGGCTTCTAGCCACACATACTTAATAGTTTTGCTGTTGGTAGAGATTCTGTGTACTTTGTGATGGCAGTTACATACAAAGACAAAGTATTTTCTGAGTCAGCTCTTTTATATTATTACAAATTTTGCAAAATGCATTTCTTTCTTTACTCAAACAATTTTGTAATTATTTTAATTACCCATGTTATATAAGATAAGTAACACTAACTAACATAATCCCTAAAAATAAGTTTCATTTACATTTTAAAAAATTCCAAAACAAGAAATAAAGCTTGACAAAAAAACACAGTTTTTCAAGAATTTCAATTAATAATAAAATAAACTATTTGAGCAAAATTGTCTTAATTAGTATTTTTGTATTTATAATATAAGTTTTAAAACAAATTCATGCAACTGAAATAAATTTAGATTTTATCTTTTTAAAACTAAATTTAAAAATTGACTACATTTTATTTTAAACACAGACTTAATCCGTGTGTGTGTATATATAATAGCAACCTATATTTTAAAAAATCTAATCAAATTTGTGAAACCTGAATATTCATTTTACAATTGCCAAATACTATATTTTTAAACATAAATTATAAATTGAGATAGAAGACTACAATACAAGTTTTATAAGAATAAAATATTTTCCATTAAACAAATGACTTTTCAAAATTGTTAAAGTAAGTTCTTTTAAAAATTTTACCCATTCATTTTTTTTGTAATATAAAAGAACTAGATATTTATAATGCAACAAGATACACATTAACAGTTTTTAGGTATTATATTATTATATAGCTTCCATCCTATTTGATTATTTAAAAGATCAAAAATATAAGCTATAAGCTAAAAATTAAAACATTAATATTTATTTTTTCATAATGTAAATTATTACTTTACCTAATATGTTAGTAAATTTATTGTATATGCATGCTTGTTCTTTTTCCATTGATGTGCAAATTTTATATATATATATATATATATATATATATATATATATATTGTAACCTGATGACCTACCAACCTATATAATTGGTTGTAACTATTTCCTGATGAGCATATTGCCAGACAGAAACAAAGATTGGCATTACCCAATGTTTTTCTTACCACCCTACAAAAATATTTCCTGCTCATCAAAGAATATAGCATTAAAGAGACTGGAAACATCTAGAAAATTTGCTTGTTTGTTTTCCCAAATGGCACCACTAGAATTCCAGCTTATCACAACCTTACTTATTCAGATCTGGTTATGCCAAACATAGCTTAGGAGGCATGAGATTCTTGTGAAACAGTGTAATAAATGATTTATTTATTTAACACAAAAATTATTGATAGTTCACCTTTGGATTGACAGTTAATCTTCGCATTGATAGTTTCCTATATGCACATATGTTTCCAGGCCAGTTTGATTTACATTTAATCATTCTTTTCATAATCATCGATGTTTGGTGCAATAAGTCCTTCAACTATAAGTTCTGTACAAACTATTCATCCTTGATTTTGGTATCTGGATGTAAATCTTGGTCATTCATCTGTGATCCAGGTATGTAGATGTAAATTCAAGTCATTCATCTTTGATCCAGGTGTCTGAGTGTAAATTCAAGTAATTCACTTATATTAAAATATTAATTCTCTAATTCAGATTTGTAGATTTAAATAATTCATTTACTTAATTCATCTTTAATCCAGGCATATGGATGTAGGTTCATGTCATTCACTTATATGAAAATATTAATTATCTAATTCAGATTTGTAGATTTAAATCATTCATTTACTTAATTCATCTTTAATCCAGGCATATGGATGTAGGTTCATGTCATTCATTTATATTTAAAATATTAATTCTCTAATTCAGATTTGTAGATGTAAATCATTCATTTACTTAATTCAACTTTGATACAGGTGTATATTTAAAGTAGAAACAGATTCATTCAATTTAATTTTTACATAGAAGCATTTTTAATCTGTGTATTATAAAGGCATATCTAATCCCTGTTTATATTTGAAATAGAAACATATCAATTTAATTTTTCTATAGAAGCATTACAAATTCTGTATTTATGTATATATGAATACATCTTTGATTTAACTCACATATCATTATATTTTTCATTTATTTTTAAATCAATATTCTTAAGTTCTTAAAATCAGTATAATTATTATTCTTTAAAAACATTATTTTTTAAAACCATTAATTTCTTATTCATTTGACAAGTCAATCATTTGAATAAATGCATTTTATTTCATGTGTTAATTATTTCCAGAAATGCATTTTCAAAAAGTATATTTGAATATTATAAAGGTATCTAAATTTTCTTTACCTTAACATTTAAATCTTCACATCGAGAAGGGATTTCCTTGGGACGAATGGCACACCGAGTTATTGCTGCTGTTAATTGGGCATATTTTCGAATTTTTCTGGGCATTTCACTTGGTTGAAGAGAGCAAGAACTGCTTTCTACTCACTCATACTGGAGTTTTCTAAATTAATAATGTGCTTTTCCATAATTTATTCAGTTTTTCAATAATGAAAAGTTTTTCTTCTGTTGATGATAACTGTGGTTTCCAACTTGGTTATTTTAGAATTCCAAAAAAGTAATAAATTGCATGGCAATGACTACAATTTTCAACAGTGCTCACTTTTAACCATTCTAATAACTGATTGTACTGTAACTGTAACTGATGTAACTGTAACTGTCACTGTAACTGACTTATCTAATTAAGCTGTTTCTTTTATTTCTTCTGCTTTCCATGTTTTTTCATCTACCAACATGTTTTAAAAAAACACCTGATTAAAAGCCCAAAGCAAGAAGGTGACACTATCTTTAAGTGTTTTTACATTTAAATCTGAAAACTTATAGCTCCAAATTAAATTGTATCTGTAATATTTTAAATTGAAGATTTATCAATTAAAGATAAAGGTTTATTAATTAAATGCTTCTTTTATATTTTCTTTATTTTACTTTTTTTTATTTGTTTTATAACACAATTGGAAAAGTGATTTTAATTCACTGTCATTTGCTTCTTTATTTAAAATTTTATTTATTGAATCTCATCAGTTTTATTTTTAATTTTAACTACTTTCACTAAGAGGGAATAAATTTTTAAAATATATATGTGAAACAATATATCTGCTTATATATATATATATATATATATATATATATATATATATATATATATATATATATATATATATATATATATATATATATATATATATATATATATATAAGACTAATGCATAGATTGATTAATTGAGGGATAGATAGCATAATGGTCATATTTGTACATTCATACAACAAATCCAGAGTTTTGGAAAATTATCCCAAAGTGGATCTGGATGAGGGGTTGAGACCTAAAATCAGATCACGCCTTAGTTGCTTCACCATTGATATATGATTTACTAGACTATGGATGACAGACATGAGGTTACACTCAGTAACCTTTAATTGTTGTGCCAGCAGTAGCAAATAGTGGAGTATGAGGTTCAGGAAATAATGAATAAATTAATAATAAATTAACTAAACACACATATATATGACTGATTAGATAATGCATATATTAATACTTAGCTAAAATGAAATTAGATTCAGAAAAGATTTGGGATTGAATGGGAATAACATACTAAACATTATTATAATTAAATATCTTTAATTATTAAAATAGAAGTAAATAAATAATACAAAATAGATGTGCATTGGGATTACACTCGCAGGTATCTTACAATGATGAGTAGATTCAGAACAAGGTCTCATCTTTGAAATGCACATTATAGTTTAATTTTACAGTTAATTATAATTATTATTATCTATGGTTTATAGTCATGATTGAATTATGCTATGCCATTCCTATGAGGTTTGCTAAGAGTTAAGTTTACAAGAATAATAATGATAAAATATAACTAATTTTATTAATAATACATAATAAGCCATAAATGTGCTCCCTATGAAGATTGTTTTTATATAAACTAGATCAGAGTTCAGATCAATGCTGAACTCAATAATAGTATGGAGGGACAAACTGGTGATTGCAGTGGAGCTTTAGAGACTATGCTGCTACATTAACTAAATAAGGGTTGCAGCTCGAATGTGTAATTAATTATGGGATTCAGTACCAAGTACTTGGTTGCAATGGACTGTATGACTTGCTATCATAAAATATAAGGAACATTTAGTTAGAAAAATTGGAGTAGCTTAAAATATGTTTCTGGACCCTCATGGTTTAGTCCTAGAAAGAGCTGCCCTAACTAATACATAATGGGATGGCATTAAACCAGAATCCCATTTTAATAGATAGATAGATAGATAGATAGATAGATAGATAGATAGATAGATAGATAGATAGATAGATAGATAGATAGATAGATAGATAGATAGATAGATAGATAGATAGATAGATAGATAGATAGGTAGGTAGGTAGGTAGGTAGGTAGGTAGGTAGGTAGGTAGGTAGGTAGGTAGGTAGGTAGGTAGGTAGGTAGGTAGGTAGGTAGGCAGGCAGGCAGGCAGGCAGGCAGGCAGGCAGGCAGGCAGGCAGGCAGATAGATAGATAGATAGATAGATAGATAGATAGATAGATAGATAGATAGATAGATAGATAGATAGATAGATAGATAGATAGATAGATAGATAGATAGATAGATAGATAGATAGATAGATAGATAGATAGATAGATAGATAGATATAACAAGGCATATTGCATGTGTGTGCTTCATAAGGACACATGTATAAGATACATGCATAATACTAAAATATCAAATATTAAAATTACTAATGCGCTAAATCTATAATTTTATTCTGTGAAACTACTGTACATGAGTTCATAGATTAGCATACATAAAACATAGTAAAAAGAGTTAATTAAGGTAATCTAGTTTACAGATTAAATTTGGATAGTTTATAATAATAAATTAAGGAGGAGTAAAGCATATTTGGAATTTAACTAATTATTTATAATATGCTTTATAATATTATTTTGGTGATTAATTAACTAGATGTAATCTATTATCATGGAAACCTTAATCATGATAAGCTAAAATATAGTAGCTTAACTAAATATACATATATAGAATAAATATCAAAATGGAGATTTATGTTTGGTAAAGAAGCAGCATAAATGTATTACAAGAGAGATTCTAATCATTAGTAATATTATTAATCTCTGTTCTGAATTATGGCATATCATAAATATCAATGAAATAAACAATAAACGAGAATAAAAGTTATTATAAGTTATTATTTATGAATGTTCAACATTATAGCTAACTTGAGAATAATTAAAATAGTTTAATTAAGATTTATTTTATAAAACTCTGTGGGAAGAAGGGTTACCGATCTTCTAGTTGAAGCATCTTTCATGGCATTGGGCACTTCTATTCTCTGCAGGGCTGGCTTATCTCCAATACTTCTTGGCAGGCTGTTAGTCTCAAACCTCTGCAATCTCCTATCTTAGTCTTCTAAAGGAAGATGGTAACATTTGAACCTTCTAGATGCTCATTTCCATTGTTAAAATGAGTGTAGCCCCCAACAGCAATACATTTGAAAAATTTAAGAGACCACCTTAGTGCTTAATTTTGGGGTTTTAATATTAACTCCTTGACTCCCCCTGCAAAAGCCATGAACTTTTTTACAGTTTATAAGTTTTTAATCTTAAGTTATAACATAGTTTTATTACCTTTAGAAAGACAAAGGCAAAATCTAAGTTATTCATAAAATAGTGCAGCTTAATTGCTTCCTTTGTCTTAAAATTTGTTTAAACTTATTTTAAAATCTGCTCTTGGTCTTCACAAAATTAAACCAGATGGGTGTGGTGGATAATTTTTAAAAAACAGTTCTGTAAACTTTCTGCTATATATGTAATTCTATTGCCTCAACAAGTGAGAGATTTATATGTGAATTCTAAGGTAAATAAAAAAAATTTTGTACATTTCTATTTTAACAAATTAAACAAAATAATTTAATTGCATTGCAATGCTTATAAAATCTATTGCATTGCAGCTTTATTTGCTTATATATGTAGGTGTACTCGTACACATACAACAATGTGTACGCAACTTACTTTTAATTTATTATATATAATTTATAACTTGGTAATATATATATATATATATGCAAATATATGTACACATACATTAATATACCTTATTATACATCAATACATGTTAATATATGATAATATAAGTGAACATGGAGGGTTTGAAGTAGGAAAGAATATTACTGTTGAACATAGTACATAAAATGGGATGCCACACATATAATACCATTTCATATCCCGAAAGTTCAAATAAAAAATAAGAAGAGAAAAAAAGACTACTTATAATTTTGCATACAATCATGAATTATCTTTTTAAGAACTTAATTATAAATTTCAATTAATTTCTATTAATCTTGCCTATTCCTTGTACTCCAAACCAACTCCTCAGAAATTGTGGTTTAACCAATGCAGAAAATAAAATACTAATATATTAACTAATTGATTATAAGAAAGACCTCATTTACCTAAGCAATTAGAAATACTAATCAAATTTATTTTACACCAATTTAGTATTCAGAGTGAATACTTGTCATATTAAAAATGAATATATGAATATAAATTTAAATATACAATATGTACATATTTACAATGGGGAAGGGAAAACAGATCCCTAGATAAAGCTATCTAGTTCAAGTATAATCTGGGTTTTACTCATAAATACTTTTAGTCTGTGGGTCTTGTCATGCTCCATGAGACTTTCTTTATAACTTTCACACTCCTGCTCAATCTGATCTGGCTTCTTTTGGAATAGGAATTACTTATGATGTTCCCAAGTGCACCTGCTTCTCGGACTCTGGGTTTGAATTCCTATCCTATCCATTTTCACAAAGTCATAGAATTCTTTCTCTTTTCTTTTCTTATTATCTGTCCTTCCCATTTTAATGCTGATACTATCTTTATAACTCTTGCTGCCTCCCAGAAGGCTCTTACCTCTACTTAGCATCAATGTTTCCTTCCCTTGTTGCTAATTTAGAAACTGGTGGTTTCCAGTGAGACATTTTCTACCCTACTCCTCGACTACAATTTCCTCAGTTTACTTTCACTTCCTACCTCCACCTTGTCTACTGGGTATTACTGATCTCACTTGCACTTGGTCTGGTGGATCAATGTTTTCCTAAGGTCTGATTCACACATGGGTTCTCTATATTCTCCACCCAAAGCATATTCCTTCCTCTGATCCCCATCTACATTGGCCATTGATTCCTTGGCTGGCCTAACATGTCATGTTCCATGCTATCTTTTTGTCTATCCCCAGGAATTTCTACTACATCTTCCTTCTTTTCCATCTATTTCTACACAACTTTCTCTTATATTCTCTGTCTCTTTTTCTGTTCTTAATTCAGTCTCCAAATTTTGCTCTTCATTTCTTTCTACCATCATATTTCCTGTTTTGACTGACTTCCCATTGCCGCCATTCTACTCTGCTCAACCTGACCCTTACCTGAGATCTTCTTCTTGGTCTCCCCTGCTTTTAAACTCCCCTTTTCATCTCAACTCTTAATCTCAATGCTATCTTGCTCAATCCTTTTTCCCCATCTAAAGCTATACCTTCCTTCTTCCATATCCAATATTTTCCTTTCAGTCCCTTTGGCATTTAAGGGATCTTGTTTGCACTTCTTCCTTATTTCTGCCCTATTTTTTTCATTCTGTTTATCTTCTAACAAGTCAGTGGGAAATCTATTTCTCTTTTTAGTACTCTCTATTTCTTCCTCCACGCCCCTACTATTTCTGCTAGCATCTTGAAGTCTTTTTTAAGCTCTGGATATTGCTTTTTTCAGCTCTTTCTTCAGCAGATACTTTGTTTTTTTGGGTCAGGATCTAACCTCATATAATTGTTCGTGAATCTTTTTGTGTGATGCTTGCCAGCTCATTATGGTAGCTTCTTCCATCTCCTGACACATTAATCCCTTTTTTAAGACACTGTGAACCTGGGATATTGCACTCTAGCTGAGTTTGTTATTCTACCTCAAGGCAGTACAAATTCCCATTTCAGGCTCTGTATGGCCTCAGGTTTTCCTTCTTATAAATTTCCATGAGACCTGTGAACTTAACAAAACTCTTTTGGCAATATATTTCTCAACTCTTCAATGTTTCATTGCAACTTTTCCTCTACCTGCCTAGCCGTCTCTTTTCTCTGTTGATCCCTCCTTTCCATTTTTTGATCCAGGGCATGGAAGATTTTTTAATTTCAGTACTGTCTTTCTGGTTTTTCTCCCTTGTTGGAATTTGTGCCATTATCCTGACCAATATGGCCAACTTATCTTCCAGATCCTCTCTAGCATCCTTCTTTTGTTCTGGCTCTTGCATTGTTTTAGACTGCTTCTTGAAATATATAGGACTCTCCATGGGCTCATTGTCAGGGTACCAGCTCATACTTACTTTCCCTTTAACTCCCTCTCCATACTGCTAATATTATCACTAACTATCACTGTCACTGATCAAAGTATCTTTTTTCACCTTAGCCTCTTTCTCTGACTTTCCCTCTTTAACCTCACTCACTTCTTTTATTATCTTCTCCTTGGAATTACTATCCATTAAATTCTGCTATGCTTAAATTTTTCTCTATTAAAAAATTTGTCTATGCTCTCTTATAATGGTTAATTTGCCATCTCTCAAATAAAATAAACTGTCTGTTAAATGATTAATGGTCTACCATTGAAATCTAACCTTTTACCTCACCTTCTTAGCCCTTACTGTCTTGTTTATTTACACCTACTCATCATAAATAACTAATAATAATAATAAAAAATTTCTTACCAAATGTCTCAGTCCAGTCCATAGCCACAGAGTTATTAGAGAATTTTATTAATCCATGATTGTTAATATTTATCATATTTTTAACATTTTGACCCCAAGCGCGCGTGCACACACACACACACACATATATATATATATAATCTTGCCTAATTTACTTAGTGTTTTTGCATTCCAATCAAACACTCAAATCCCAAACAAAAAGTTTAATGCTGGGTTTTTTATATTTTTTCCCTGTGATAATAAATTTCTATGAAGATGGCTCCAAATCTGTTTGAGCCATCCTTGGGCACCAGTTATCAGTAGGTGAGATATACAACAATAATGGATTTCACAATTTACAACATGCATTAATAATTATATATGATATTGTTATCAAGCCATACCCATGCATTAATTTTGGATATAAATTGACAGACAATTTACAAGGGTCATCTCTGGGAAAAAATTATTCAGGTCATGGACTTATTAACTTGCATCCATGTTGTGTCTATAATAAGAAATACCCATGCATTAATTTTGGATATAAATTGACAGACAATTTACAAGGGTCATCTCTGGGAAAAAATTATTCAGGGTCATGGACTTATTAACTTGCATCCATGTTGTGTCTATAATAAGAAATTTTTACATATATATAGGGTCATGTAATTAATTTATGTGCACAATAATTGGGCATCCATCTCTGGGAAAAATTTGTTTACATATACAAATATTGTTTAAAAAAATTTCATATATCAAAAATGCTGTGTTCAGGGTTGTGGAAAGATATTTTGTAGCCCACATATTGGAGTGATATCTCTGGGGAAAAATTAACCTGCATAATGGTCATATTTGTATATTCATGCAACTTCCAGAATTTTGGCAAATTAACCCAAAGTTGATCTAGATGAGGGGTTGAGATCTCAAATCAGATTGCACTTCAGTTCCTTCACCAACACTCTGAGATTTACTACCCTATGGATGGCAGATATGAAGTCACACTCAGTCACCTTTAATTCACATGCTGGAAGTAGCAAAGGGTGGAGTATGAGAATCAGGGAATAATGACTAAATTAATAATAAATTAACTAAACCCACATAAATATTGCTGACTAGATAATGCATAAATTAATACTTAACTAAAACGAAATTAGATTCAGATAAGATGTGGGATGGACTGGGAATAAAACACTAAACATTATTATAATTAAATATCTATTAATTATTAAAATATAAGTAAGTAATACAAAATAAAAGTGCATTGGGATTTACACTTGCAGGTGTCTTACAATGATGAATAGATTCAGAACAAGGTCTCATCTTTGGGATGCACTTTATAGTGTAATTTTACAGTTAATTATTATTATTATTATTATTATTATTATTATTATTATTATTATTATTATTATTATTATTATTATTATTATTATTATTATTATTATTATTATTATTATTATTATTATTATCATCATCATCTATGGTTTATAATCATGCTCAAATTATGCTATGCCATTTCTATGAAGTTTGCTTGGAGTTAAGTTTTCAAGTGCTAAAATATAACTAATTTTATTAATAAATACATAATGAACAGTAAATGTGCTCCCTATGCAGATTGTTTAATATAAACTAGATTAGGGTTCAGCTTATTGCTGAACTGAATAATTGTATGGACAGATGAATTAGTGATTGTGGTAGTGATCCAGAGATGATAAGGCTACATTAACTAAATAAGTTTTTGTCTTGTATGTGTAATTAATCATAGTATTCAGTATCAAGTTGTTGGCTCCTGTAGATTGTATGACTTGCTATCATAAAATATAAAGAACGTTTAGTTCAGGAGATCAGAGCAACTTAAAATATGTTTCTGGGCCCTTGTGTTCCAGTTCTAGAAAGAGCTGTCTGACTTAATACTAATGGGATGTCTTTAAACCAGAATCACATTTTAATAAAGAAAAAAATATATAGCAAGGTGTATCGCATATATGTGCTTTATAAGGACACATTCATAATACTAAAATATCAAATATTAAAATTACTAATGTGCTAAATCTATAGTCTCATTCTGCATAACTACTTTATGCCAGTTCATAGATTAACATACATAAAACATGCTAAAAAGAGTTAATTAAGGTAATCTAGTTTTCAGATTAAATCTGGATAGTTTATAATAATAACCTGAGGAGGAATAAATCACATTTGGGACTAACTAATTATTTATAATATGCTTTATAATATAATTCTGGGGATTAATTAACTAAACATAATCCATTATCATGCAAACCTTAATCATAATAAACTAAAATATAGTATCTTAACTAAATATACATGTATAGAATAAATATCAAAATGGAGATTTATGTTTGCTAAAGAAGCAGCATAAATCTATTACAAGAGATTTGCTAATCATCTCTCTAAATTACTAATATTATTAATCTCCATCCTGAATTATGACATATCATAAATATCAATGAATTAAACAATAAAATATAAAAGAGAATAGCATGACCACAGATTAGAATGAATATATATATATATATATATACATATATATATATATGTAAATATATATATATATATATATATATATATATATTGTGCCCTTTTGTATGGGTCACCATTTAATTTTTGTGCTAATCTATTAAAAATTTTAAATTTAAGATATATTTGAATATGTGATGTTAATTTTGCTTATGGTAATATTTCAAAAAGTTTAATTAAAGCAATCTATGAGTATTTGATATGTAAAATTGTGCTGATATTGAGAGAGACATTTTAAATGATGATGATTATAATATATAGTTGGAAAAATGGCCATAATCAATACTGCATTAATAGATTTAATAAATAAATATTTAAAGCTAAAGTATTTAAAAGACAAGTTAAAATTAAATGCATATATTTATTGTTGATAAAATAATGATATAAAAGAATATAAATATTTTAATTATTATAAATACTTAAATAGAAGATTAATATTTGATTTTAATGATATCAAATAATTATTTTAAAATCTGTTATAATATCTTATTTATTTTAAAAATATTTATTTTAAAAAATGCAATTGTTAGTTTATTTTTAGACTATGACAAGCGTTTCTTGTGTTGTAGAAAACAGATGTTAGTTAGATATGCACACACATGCTTGGAAGATGTCTCGTAAAGTTGCAAAACTATTTTAAAATCATGTTATAGAATTTATAAATAATATGTGAACTATTGCGAGATAAAAATAAAGATAAATCAATGGAGAATATTAAATCTGATTTTAAAGTATTGTTTTAAAAATATAACGTATAAAAAGACTTAGTGTATTTTAAATAATCTTATAAAAGTTAAAATTAAAATCAAGTAGGTAAAAATATTTTTAAAAAATGTTTAATGGATTTAAATAAATGATAAAGATTATTTTAAAATTTGATAATGTAATAAATATTAAATGTTAAATAAGTCATTATTTATTTTTAATTTTGTGTTGTTGGTAAATATGTAAATAAGCCAACAAGTTGATTGTTTAAATGTACCAATCAAATGGGAAGTTTCTTCCGGTATAAAAGCTCAGGTCAATTGTTAGGAGAGGACTCTGTGATTGAATTTTAAAGTTAATTGTGTTATTAAAAATAACTAAGTAAATTTTATAGACGCTTTTAAAATCATTTTTTAAAATTATAAGAGTGTCTTGTAGTAAGTTATAGAAATTTTAAAATGATAAATATGCAGTGTTAAGTTAATTTTTCCCTATCATTCGTCTCTATTTGAGCTCAATTTGCAGGCAAATAATCATGGAAATCTCATATATAGTGAAAATATATCGGAAACTTTACCCTAGAAATATGACAAACGCTGGATTAGTTCGGAAAATTACGAGATGGAGAAAAATAATATTTTGGACAGTATATAATTTTAAAAGCTAATTGCTATGGACTAGTAGAAAATTAAATACTTTAAAGAATAAAATACTTCTTTATAAAGAAAGTATTTTGTAAGATATGAATTTAAATATATATCTTAAGGAAAGATATTAAAAATAAAAGTAGTTTTATAAATACTTGCCTTGTTAAGTCTTTATGTTTAAAAGACTAAATGTTGACAATTTTGAAAGGCAAATAAATTGAAAATATAATTAGCTTAAAGTCTTAATATAATAAAAATTATTACATTGAAATAATCTAAACGCTGGTTGTTTGGATGAAGAAACTTATTCTTACCTGGATATTTTGTTATGGAATGCGCAAGTAATATATGAACGTCCAAGTCAATTTAAAATAATTAAATATAAATTTTTATAAACTATAGACTAAATTAAAATAATAACTTTTGATTAATATTCTTAAGAGAACTAAATCAGGATCCTATAAACTATTTTAATTTTATTTTATTTTCTTGTGGGAAACTTATTTTTTTTTAAAAAAAGAACGTTTTCATTTTTCATAAACTTTTAAAGAAACACGTGATGTAATGGAACAGGAAATGGTGTTCTAGTGAATATGTGCCTAGGATTAAAGAACTGTATGGTGAAAAGAAGACATCGCTGGAGTTACGTAATATGAATTCTGTTTTATTTATCTAACATAAAATTTAAATATTATTAATTTATTAAAAATGAGATAGGTACATTTCTTTAAATAATAACTAAAAGTAATATAATGATTAATTGCATAAGTTTATTTTATATTTAATATAACACATAATATTTTAAAGAATGATCGTGAGTATAAATGTGAATTATTTTATGTAGCTGTAATTCTGAAGAATATTGGAAGTTGGACTGTACATTAAATCATTATTGATGGTAAAAATTGTAATAATAATAATTTTGATGTATTTAATATGTTTTCTTTAGATCAACCAAAGGATATGTTATTGTTGAATGAATGTATAAATATTTTAAAAATACACATACATTATATTGGCAGTGACAGTTTTATTTAAATATGCATAATTTGAATTTATGATATAAATATGATACAACATTACATATAAGCTTAGAAATAATTATATGATTCTTTCTTAAATAAATTTTGATATTTTTTTTTATGTTATAGTATTAGAATTATATTTATTATTTATAAGTAATTATTTTTTATTGCAAATTAGGAAGAGAGTTAAAAGTCTGTATTTTATTTTGTTTATTGGATAAATTACGTTAAGTTTTATGGAGAAGTTTATATTTGGATTGAAGGTTTACCAAGTATAGATGATGAAGTATAAATAGTTTGGATAATTAATATTTTATTTAGAGTTGAAAGTTGTTTTTCGGAAATTTTAAATAAGTTTAGAGGATGTTTTTGTAGATAGAAATTTATTAAGAAGGAGTAGTATAACACATAAAGTAAAGTAATAATTTCACATAGAAAAGAATCATAGAATTTATCTAATATAATACTTTATGAATTTGAAATTAATGAATGATTTAAATAATATTATTATTTCAACAACACATATATGTAATGCATATTTGATAAAACCTGTAGCGTGAATTGCATTAAGTGAAATATAAAGTTATAATCAATTATTTGTTATTACGTTACATAGATACATTAATGTCTATATTATAATATTAAAGTAGTACTAATAGTAAAGTGAACACATACTATTACATTATGGAATGAATAACATTAATACTTAATTGATGTAGCAATTTAATTATTAAAGTTTAATTGTTTACATATGCTACATAAACAGTATTTACATAAATTTATGTGTAATAATTGAAGCTTACTGAAATGTATTTAAAGTGTAAGTTCGAAAATACTTCAATGTTATTATTACAGCATTTTAAAAGAATGTAAATTATGTATTAAGAATATAAGTTGGTAACAGTATAAACATTTTGTATTATTATTTTCTTATATTTTTTATTTTCTTTGTTTTCTAATTTTGAACTGTAAATGTTGTAAATAGATTCTTAATCAAAGTTAATGTAAATAAATTTGTTTAATTTATTTTAAAAGTGTGTCGAGTTCATTATTTTGCACCACAGCATTTGACAGCAGATAATTTGGATAAACATGATATTTGCACAATGTGAATTTATTAATACTATTTAGAAATAAATACAATATTTTCCTGATTATTTATGAGAATTGATTGACATTAACATATCATATTACAATGGTCATAGAGTAATTATAATGCATAATATAAGAGTACAATATTATTTATTGCCACAGATTATTAAGTTATAAGATTTTGATTTATTCCAAAATTAAGATACTATATGAAAATAAAAGATATACATATTATTATTTATTTGATGATTGATGATATAACAGAAATAAATAAGCTTAAGTTATACTCTAAGATTAGTATTGAGTATTATTATTATTAGAATAAGTTAGGTGTATTTAGGTTTGATATAAAATCCTTTATCATACTTATTTACATGAGTTATCATTACTTTAAGATAATTAGAAGAACCTGAGATTATTTAATTATATTTTAAAATTAAAAGTTAAGATTTATTTTTATTATTATTAAAGATAATTTATTTTATTTTAAAAGCCATAAGAATGCTGTAGATGTAGTATTAAGTTAATAAGGAGGTAATAGTATTCTTATGCCATTGAAACAATGTCTTGGGAGATATTGATTTAATGTAAATCTACTTATTACTTTGTAACTTTACTTCACAGTCTCATGATTTTTAATAAATACTTATTTAGTAAATACATATTATAGAACTATATTGATTTTGATAATTGATAATAAATTTAATTAGAATATGATAGTATAAAAATATGTCAAAAGTAGATATGCAAATTTTTTATTAAGCATAACAATTCAATTGAGCTAGTTGTATTTCAAATTATATTATATATCGAGAAGTAAGGGTACAATATATATATATATATATATATATATATATATATATATATATATATATATATATATATATATATATATATATATATACTGTATATATATATATATATATAAACATTACAAGCATAAAGCTAAACTAGTCAATATAAAATCAAAACTACCCCAAATCTAAAATTAAACCAGACCAGCATAAAAATAATATTAAAACACAACCTAAGATTTCACTGCTACAAGCAGACTTACCACACATTATATATACTATTAAAAACTACCCACAAATCCATTCACTTCCCATCCACCCTTAATATTAAAAGAACTCTTAAACAAGTTAATTGCTTCAGAATAATAAATTTTCAATAATAAAGACTCTTTAATTCTTCTTTTGATTTCATTTCTCTCAAAGAAGACAACCTTAGCTTCATCAAAATCAATAGTGTGGCCTGTATCTTTTTCATGGACATACAAAGCAGAACTAAGATATCTATTTTTAACTCTACTTTTATGAACCTTTATTCTTTCATTTAAACTCAAACTACTCTGACCTATGTAAACCTTCTTACAAAATAAACAAGGAATAAAATATACCACACCAGGAATAGTCTTTCTATCAAAAACTTCTTTTGTATTATTTAATAAATTATTCAATGTAACACCCCTTTTCCAAGCAATTTTCTTATTTCCAAACAATTTACTATTTCTACACAAAATTCTATAAGAAGACAATTTAAATGGCAAAGAAATAAAATCATATTTTTCTTTAACCTTTACATCCTTACAAATATTACTATTAAATAAAATACTTTTAACAAATTTATCAGAGTATCCAACACTCAAATAATCTTTATAAAATTGATATTTCTGAAACAAACCTACTCCACTAGAATTATTTAATTTAATATTCCTATGACAATAATTCCTTAAAGCAGCTACTTTATGAGATACAGACTGATAGCTATCAGGTTTAATTATAGATCTTAATTCTTTACTTTTAACTAAATGACTGCACAATAAACAATTAGTTTCTATATTTCTAATCACCAAAAGATCTAAAAATTTTAACTTACCAAAATCTAACCCCCCTCCTTCTAACACAAATTTTATAGAAGGATCAAAACAATTAAACTCATTTACAAATTCCTTCAATTTATCATTCTCAACTACAAATAAACAATCATCAACATATCTGACAAATAATTTTACATATAAACAATTCTTTTTAATAATAATTTCCTCTTCCATAAAACTAATATAAACTGAACATACTAAAGGAGAAATAATATAACCTATTATCCACCCTTCCTTAATCTTATAAAAATTACCTCTATAAGTAAAATACATAGAATCTTCCAATAACAAAAGTAAATCTTATATTACCTTAATTTTATTTTTTGATAAAGAACTTTTCTTAATCAATACAGACAAAAGAACATCAATACTGCTTAACCTATTAACAGACTGATACATATTTTCAATATCTTAATTTTATTTTTTGATAAAGAACTTTTCTTAATCAATATGTATTTTACTTATAGAGGTATTTTTTATAAGATTAAGGAAGGGTGGATAATAGGTTATATTATTTCTCCTTTAGTATGTTCAGTTTATATTAGTTTTATGGAAGAGGAAATTATTATTAAAAAGAATTGTTTATATGTAAAATTATTTGTCAGATATGTTGATGATTGTTTATTTGTAGTTGAGAATGATAAATTGAAGGAATTTGTAAATGAGTTTAATTGTTTTGATCCTTCTATAAAATTTGTGTTAGAAGGAGGGGGGTTAGATTTTGGTAAGTTAAAATTTTTAGATCTTTTGGTGATTAGAAATATAGAAACTAATTGTTTATTGTGCAGTCATTTAGTTAAAAGTAAAGAATTAAGATCTATAATTAAACCTGATAGCTATCAGTCTGTATCTCATAAAGTAGCTGCTTTAAGGAATTATTGTCATAGGAATATTAAATTAAATAATTCTAGTGGGGTAGCTTTGTTTCAGAAATATCAATTTTATAAAGATTATTTGAGTGTTGGATACTCTGATAAATTTGTTAAAAGTATTTTATTTAATAGTAATATTTGTAAGGATGTAAAGGTTAAAGAAAAATATGATTTTATTTCTTTGCCATTTAAATTGTCTTCTTTATAGAATTGTGT
>JAQFVV010008629.1:0-26150 GCA_028023455.1 Epiperipatus broadwayi | reverse complement strand
AAAAAAAAATATATATATATATATATATATATTGTAACATAATTAAATGAATCAAAAGATATTACCATACCTGAGTAGTCCATAGAATGATCATAAGTAAAGGTTCAAAATATAACACTATCAAGATATTAAGTAAATTATTATAGCAATGTATTATATGGAAATCACGTGCAGTGAGTACACTAGTAATTCAATAAAATATAACTCAGGTATACAGGCAGTAGGTTTTATCCACTTTCATTTCTTGGTTTGATGTTAAGTGCATGTTTAAACAAATACTAAGTGAATATGGTCTAGCAGGGTGCCACTAGATTATCTGAATCTAGACACGGTTATATCTAATAACCTTTTACATGTACCGGGTTTGAATCCCTTTTTGGTACTTTATTTCTAATAAAAAATGAGAGATTTTGCTTTTTGAGCCATATCACTATACACACTAATATTTAGGTAAAAGTAAAACATCTTTAAACCACAGTGGAGTTCATTGAACATAAATCATTTCTCAGATCTTAACATAACAAATGTGTTTCAATATTTTTATAAGTTCACTAGCTCAGATTATATATAACTAATTTAGGATGGCAATTCACTCATCCTTGCATGAAATAGATGATGGGATGTGGTTATAATAATACTAAGAAATCACTAAATATTATAAAATCAATATTTATTTATGGCCTTTAAACAGTTAAACAGATCATTAATTAAAACGTTGATGACGATGATGATGATGATAATAATGACAATAATGACAAGGGTTTCAACTACAGCTCTAGGACTAAGCCTAAACATAGAACTAATTTTTATAAAGTAATTCATAATTATTGCTTAATTTTAGCATATTTACTTATATCTTAAATAACTAATATTCAACCATTGAGGATGATGAATAATCACACTTAACAAAGACTACACTTAATGAAATATATACGCCTCGTTTAATAAAACAAACTAATATTTATTACTACAGTTCTAACATATACATAAAAATTTCTAGATAATATGAAAATTGACATGAAGAATAATAATAATATTTGATTATATTACATCCTCAGATTAATCTTAAGTTCTTCCCCCTTTCCCTTCAAATGTATTTTGTATTAAGTTGGACGTCACATTAACCATGATTTTCACTCCATGAGAAAAGTATTAAAAAAAATATTATCTGCTCATTGGCACACATACTTTAAAAATCCAACATGTAAATAGAATGTAAAAAAAAATGTTAGTAAAATTGAAAGAGCAAGTTTTAGAAAATAGTTTTAAAACATTATCTCCCCCTCCCTTCCAAGCGCTGAAATCTATACTTAACTTGAAACAAAATAATCTAATATTCCAATACTACTCATTATTTCACATTCAGTCACAATTATACACATATAAAATATCATTATGTATGTGCGTGTTTTATCCCATAATAACAAAATATTATTAAAAACCAAAATAATAATAATATATCAGTTAAAACTAAAATCATAACATCATAAAAAAAAATTGTTTTACACATTAATATTTTTCATAACTGTAAAATTAATAAACAAATAATTTTCATACATTCAAGATAATTTATGGAGCTCAAAGTTATTATTAGTAAGACATTCTTGTTTTTAATCGATCTGAATAGTCTTTAAAAGTTCTTTAAATAAAATATACCACTTTATTGCTAAAATGTTTATTAAGACTGATATCACAAAGAAAATAGATATAAAAAGTCATATTACCGATCTTTTGTTTGTGGCGAATTTCCAAGGGTTCAAACTTGTCTTGTATATTGTCTAAATTTCTGCAGCTACCATTTCCGTTTTATGTGGGAACAATCTCTTTCCTGAGGTGTATAACTATTTGATGATGGTGATTCTATTGAGGTTATTTGCTTTAGTGGATAATTTGGAAATCATTATATTAATTTTTCTTCTCTTCCTGTCAAGCATATGGATGAAACACAGCAGTTGTTTTCACATTTATAAATTTTCTTGAGTTTAAAATCAGTTGTTGGAACAATTAATTGGACTTGATGATTAATATTTATCAATAGATTAATTCATCTTCTTTGAATGCAGGTGAATACTTTCTTCCTTCTATTAAAAACATCTTATTTATCTGGTCAGTTGAAAGGTGTAGAATATTATTTTAGACACATCTTTTCTTTCCTATGTGATGTGCAGCTTCCTCCAGATGGTCCGGCAAATGGAATATACATATAATTTTTCTAGCCCGCCATTTCTTATATTTTCAACGTTCAATATTATAGTTTAATAATCTGAATCAATCACAATAATAATCTTCATAATAATTCAAGACAGCTTTTTATATCCAATTTTTAGCTAACTTAACCAATCAGAGATAGCATCACTTGCTATTTTTGGACAAATTTGTTTTAATTAGATCTCTAATTTATTTTCAACTATATTATTTTTCAACTGAAAAGTTTAATCCTTTTTCCAGACACTTTTGTTTAAAAAAAAAAAAAATAGACTCAATTCTTATTTCCTTTCTTTTGTTTTTTTTCCTTTTAACATCCAGGTAACACTTCAAATCTTTGAGCTTCCTTTCTATAGATCTGGAGATAAGACAATTTCAAAATTTAGAGCTCTGACTCATTATAAGTTTCCAAAGTGACAATCATTTACAAAAAAAATTACTACAAAGATCGATATCTGATTAAACAGATTTCCTCTTTTAACAAAAAAAATTGTACAAAAAAAAAATAATTTAACAGATTTAATACTTCCTTTTCTTTCAATATTTAGGAAATGTAAAATTTTGTATGTAATGTACACACATCCTTCATTCTTTCAAATCATTCATAAACTAACCTTAAATAATATAATTGCTAGCTTAGTAATTATAACCCAATTATTTAATTAAGTCTGTAACTTTTAAATCCCAATTATAATTAAAGAAAAGCAAAATAGAAGTATAGAATAAAATGTTAGAATTGATCAAGCATAGCTTAGTTTTAAAGAAAGTTAAAATGTTGAATATTTGAAATATAAAACAAATAAATAATTTACACATACATTGCCTATATGTATGCATTATAACTTTGCTTTTTAAAGAAAAATTAAATATTAAATAGTTTAAATGTGTGTATTACCTTTCTATCAACACACAAACAAGTAAAGCATGTAATTGTTGACCCATTCTTTCTCTGTTTAAAGCTTTTAGAACTGGACCTTGTAGGGTTTAAACTTGGATGCCCTACAACTTCCTTTATGGTTATATAAAATTGTGATGATGATTTTGTTGGACCTTTTCTACATGCACATTACTATAAATTTGGCTAGTGACCAAATTGTAATGGCACAATATATATATATATATATATATATATATATATATATAATAATAATATAATATATATATATATATTATATATATATATATATATATATATATATATATATATTATAACACCACCCGATATATTTTTTACCGCCATTGTAGGCTTTAACCCGTAGCTTCGAATGAAGATATTTGTGAGCATGGTTTGATTCCATCTCACGCGCCAATCTTACACGTGGATAAGAATTATCTTATCGAAAATGTAAATAAGGGTTCTGGTATGTATATCTATTTATGATAGCGCACCGAACCAGCTCAATCTCAGGGTTTGGGGATGATAGTCTAACTAGAGAACAAAGCTAAAACAATACCTAACTAAGTCTTATATGTCTATTATTATGTACGATAGTTTATTTGTTAAAAATCCATTAATCTAACCCGGATCTTATCATAAAATTTATTCTATTTACGGCTATACCCATTACCAATAAATCCCATTTATACACACATATAAATATATCAATATTCAAGTGCACAGCCCATTTATTCTGATACACACATATATAATTCATACACGCATCAAAATAGTGCAATTATACATCAGAGCTGTTTATTTAATGTTGTTATTTTATTTAATTTCAAAAGAGACCCATTATAGTAATTAATATTGAGGTAACACTAGTTTCTTTATTAAGACACATTCACTGAACATATATTTTTGTGCCACGTCAATTTACCTTAGTTCACGCGATCAAAGACAAGTCCGCATTTATAACTCGCCAAGAATACTGGTCTGGTAGATATAACGGATGGCAAACAGTTCCAATAGAGTATATCGAATAGCTTAACCCAGAGGTGGAGTAGGTGATTCAATCGCTTTATGACAGGGTCCAATTTTCAAAGATCTTTCATCACCATTACACTTGATGAAACAAAATTTCTTTATTTTAATAACGCAGTTCGTAAGTCCGCTTCAGGTGAGTTCCACGACAAGTGTCCACTGGGCCGATTAATGAAACTGGCACTATAGAATTACCCCGACATTTTGGGTGGGAAAATATTAATGACTTCTTAAGAAAAAATTTACACGTCCACCCAATCTGTAGTTCAAGCTGCGTCTCCTTTTTTTTCTATCTATATCTCTCCTTTCGAGCACAACAAAAAGTTCTTTTGTTTTTCACTTTTAACTTTGTAAAATTTTCTCTGTGTATCCGTACGCCACTGACCAGTTCTTCCATTGTTCTTCAAAAATACCCCCTTGACCAGTTTTCAGACTTCTCGACGCCAGTTATTGACTAAACTGCCTACAGCAATTGATTCATTTCTATTTCTGTCCTCATGTGTTCAAGAGATTAATTAACAAAAGAAAAACACGTGTTACCGACAATATTATGAAAACTTTAAAAAAAAACTTAACGGATAAAATATATACGAATAATCAATTACAATTTATACAGCTCTATATATATAATTGATTGTAACCATCACCGATAATACATATGTATATTGTACACTCGCACATACAACTATATTTACATATGCATACACACATAACTTTCGCACTCCTTGTAACAGGGTTCGAATGACTATTTACATATATATATATCTTTTCGCATATAATCGCTCCATATCAACACTCTCAATTAGCACTATTGCCTTATCTCTTGTATTCGAACCCCGACTGTTACAATATATATATATATATATATATATATATATATATATATATATATAAGATTTTAGAACATACTTTAGTTTTAATCATAACCGTCTCTCTCGTTTTTGGTAAACTCTTAATATGTAATTTCTTTATATAAGATATAAGAACCGCATCATTTGCAAAATATCTTCAATTTTTAGGCCCCCAAAATGATTTTCTGTGTTTTTTTAAACATAAACGACTCTTCTTTATGGATCTTCAATGAAGAAAATTTCTTTCATCAAATGTAAATTCTTTACCGGATACACACTTTCCAATTTCTTCAGTGCGCAATATAACTTTTCTTTTGAATTCAGCATCTTATGTAAACTGTTTTCCCTTCATTAAAGAGTATGAGTAATAAAAAAAACTCAAAACTAAAATAGGGCCATATATAATATGATTAATATGGTCAATTTACAATGAATTTAAAATAGGTAACTCACTATAAGTAAAAATATTATTTAATACATCATCTGTTTTTTTACTCCTTAATGGAACCTTTTTAAGATGTTTCTTTTTACACAATCACATGACCAATTTCATTACCACAGCATCTCCCAATGACATTATTTACCTTACATTAAATATAATTGTTCAATTACATACACAAAATATAATTAGTAAAACACAAATATACACATAAAAATAATTAAACTTATTACAGTCCTTTTCCCCCTACAATATATATATATATATAAAATTAAAAAAAAACAATAATAATAATCCCTTCTATTTTTAAAAGTGTAACTCTAAAGTGTCCAATAAACTATCGCCTTCACCTCCAATTGTGCTGGACCTTTAACCATGTTTACATATTTGTTTAAATTTCCTTGAATATACAAATTCTCATAACATTTTTTCTTTGTAATTTTTACATACTTTTATTATCTGAATATTTTGTTACCAAGTCAGTTTATGTCAAGTATATCAAAAAGGTATATATGGCTCTTATCTGATACATTTTCAGTTCATTGCCCTATCATCCTCCTTACCTCATTCCATGGCTGTCTTTCCTTCCTGAATATATATATATATATATATATATATATATATATATATATATATATATATATATATATATATATATATATATATATATATATATATATATATATATATATGATATTGCAAAAATCACAACTAATTTTATAAACACACCCTACCCTACTTTTAATATTACCCATCATTCATTGTTGAGTTACTCTACCATTTCTCTAAACATTCATTATTTTCCCATCCAATCTTAATATCAACAGGTAACTTTACTTTTATTAATGTCTTAGGTAAATGATCTGAATATGGAATTGAAACCATCTTCCTATTTTTATGTCTAAAAATTACACTATCTTTTGTATTATTATTATTGCTGAAGAAAAAAAATTAATACATTTTCTTTTACATCACATAATATTATAATCATTCATAAATTCCAATTTCTGTTCAAATGTTTCTTTTATATTCAATGTTAACCAATCACTTCTTAACTTAAACCCTTTCAAAACCGCCATTTCTGTGATGATGTCCCATAAGAATTTAGATCAATTCATAAAATTGATAACAGGGAATCCCCTGAATAAACTATCAACAATAATAATAGTTTGTGCATGCATAGAGTGTAAAGCAAAGACTTAATTGTTAGGGAATGGGAGATCAGAAAGAAGATATTAAAATATTTGATTTGAATTTAAGCTGCACCTTAATATTATGACTTCAAAATTTGAATAAAAATTACAGCTTAAATTCAAAGTAATGTGGCAAATGCTTACGAAGAGCAAAAATATGTAAAAAGAAAATACAGCTCAGATTATTTCATTATATGAATATAACTACTGCAACTAAGTTAGCTGCATATTAAACTGTTATTTTACTTATTGTATGGATGTGAAACTAGGACATTTTATTGACACAATACAAAGACATTAGAATTTTTTTTAAAGATTCTATAGAATTTTAAAATTTAATAAGAAAATTATAAAACCAATCAATATATTCTTCAACTTGTTGAATTTGATGTTATATAGACCACTATTATAAAATCATACCTTCATTTGATCAGGCATAAGAAATGAATGATCAACATATGCTAAGAGGTTATTATATAATAGATTTTCGTATCGTTTCAGGCAGATCCTGTTTTTTTTATAAAGACCTAAATTTATTTTTGTTATTATTATTATATTCCGAGTCCGGAATTAATTAAATTTGATAAAAAATCCTCAGTAAGTGAAGCTAAATAAGAAATTAAAAGCTTTTAATATATTTTGTAAAACATTCTGGTGAAATTGTTACTATATATTACTATTAGCATAGCATTCCAATTCCTTTAATTCTATATATTTAAGATACACAGTTTAGATTGACCAACAATATCTACACAGAGGCAAAACTCCTTCTAGAGTCACACCACTCAGTGCATGCTCTTGTAATCAATGGATGCAGGAATGGTTTGTACATATAATCTCTATTTAATGCCTACTTATCCAATATTCCCTGGCTGTTTTCTAGCTTGTGAATTTCATCAGTGAGGAGTCTAGTTTGGGGATATTGGATTAGTAGGCACTAGATAGGGGATTCTGTCCACCTTCATGGCTCCTCACTGATGGAAGTCACAATCTAGAAACTAATCTGGGGATATTGGATGAGATGTCACTAGACAGGAATTGTATGCACAAACATTCTTGTATCAATTGATTAATCTGCCTTGCACTGAGTGGCACTACTGTCTGGAGTGTTTGGCTTCTGTGAAAAACGGATTGTGTAAGTATAAAGAATGGTGATCATTTAATATTTCTACAGCTTGATGTCATGAGTGATCATAAGATTTATTCCTTTCCCTTCTCTCAATAAGATTGATATTTTTTTAATTTAAATTTTTTTTTGTGAAGCTTGCAATGGTTGATTTAATTAAGCCAGATATACTGAAAAACTACAGTGAGCTGTATGTATATTAACTGTCAGTGAATGATATGCGGTCAAAGCTAATGTATAGATGATCTCATTCCATACTTAAGTTTTCAGAGGGTTAGTTTAAGTAGAGCTCCCTGGCGTTTCCGTACTTGCGCATTAATTTCATCTACATTCAAGCTACCAATTATTTGTATTTGTAATAAATGACTTAATGCTTCTTTTTTTTTTCATTTTATTCAACAATCAACTTATTAAATTTCTTCAAAGTATATGTGTTTAGATGCATATCCTTTCCCTTAGTTAAGGCATTTGAAAATTGTTAGCAGTTAATACATTTGTATATATTGAGAATAAATTAAATCTATCTATTTCTTCACTTTTGTCTTTATTTATTAATGTCTTCTAGTGAATGAAAGGATATTGTCATATTTGTTCTATGCTTCCTTAATTGATTAACTTCTTACTATTTCTTTGATTGAAATTAATTTACCCTTATTAACTGCCTTGAGATTGATTTAGGTCAACGCAACACACACACACATATATATATATATATATATATATATATATATATATTAGTACTATTTAACCTAATTTCTTGCATTCACAGCCTTGATATTTTTCATTTCGAGTACTGATTGTAAAATCATACCTAGTCGAGATATAAATTTTAAATTAACGTTACAGACTAACATTGGTTTAGTAAACAAAAAATATATAAAAAATTCGAATTCAGACTTTCACATGACTCTCAACTTTCCAAGGCATTTCATATGATGATCAGCTTTATCGGCATTATGAAATGGCTCAGAGAGTTGAGGGTCGTGTGAAAGTCTGAGTTCGATTCTCTTATGTATTACATTATATGTGCAGGTTGTGTATGTTTGTACAGTGTATTAAACAAGAAAACGTAATGGAATTAGATAAAAATATCTGGATACAAACATTTACTAAATAATGACTAGGAGATGGGGAGAATTTGAGGCTCTTCGTATCACATATTGCTTTAGAATTGTTAATCAATTAAAAATTGATATATTAAATTTAGGAGTGATATAATTTCTAGTCTTTAACCTAATAAAGAATTAGTAACAATCATTAACGTCTTTATCTAAAATAAACTATATCCATTTTAGGAATAATATATTTTGTCATTTATATCTATTTCTACATTTTAAGAGTAAACAGCATGTTGATGTCATGTGATGCAGTAAGGAATCTCGCAGCAATAGCAAACTATAATAGTTTCATTCGGAGTACGCTATAGTTATCAATGGATGCAAGAAGGTTTGAGCATAAAATACCTATCTGCCGTCTATTCATACAATATTTCCAAACTAGTATCTAATTTACACTGGAGGGAGGGGCACTGCTATTTTAGTAGATTGTGGAGGCATAAGAAATGGTGGTCATTTGATGTTTAATTTTTAAGAATATATTCTACAAAAGAAGTTTTAAATAAATGTAAAAAAAAAAAAACCTAACCCCTGGATAAATTTGTAAGCATATCGGTAAGAATATTTTATATAAAAACCATTTGAATGTGTGCATAACATTACTACACGTGTACGAATAAATGTGTGGGCCTAAAATCAACATACATGTATATTGAATGTAAAGTTGTTTTTAATCTCAAATAAATACAACATAAAATAAATACGTAAATTTTTTATTAAATATAAAATTATCAAAAGGATTTGAAAATGTATTCCATTTTTTGAAATATCTATTTAGAATCAAAAATAAATCTTGTGGCTGAAATAACAAACATTTGAGTAACCATGGTAACAGATTGATTGATAGGTAAGTGAAAATCTACATCACCAGATGATGATATTAACTTATTATCATTCTATTGTAATATAAATTATTTGTCTTCAAATCAAAACATCATTAAATGGGTACCTCAGTGTTTTAAATCTATTCATTTTTCTTTTTAAGAAATCAAGATTTATAAATCTTCTGCAGTCGCCGGAATCTATAGGAATCTTCATCACAGAAAGCAAACTTTAATTACTTCAGTGGAAAGTCTAGGATTTCATAGACACAGATTTGAGTGATTACTACATTAGTCGTTGTAAGAATTTAGACGAGATCCAAATAAATAGAACTTTTAGGCATCTCGACCTTTAGATATTTACTATATAAAATATAGTTCTTTTAAAACAATCCATTATTTTAGTTTTGTAATGACGAAAGGTGTTCCTCTTCTGTCAACATATGGTGTGAATATTTGTCTAAAATCGGGAAAATATCCAAGTCCGGTTTATATGTATGTCAAAATCGGGTCAATAAGTCACATTTCAGGATAAAGACAATTAAAAGAAGTCTATCTTTTATTACAAAGACTAACATTCTTTCTGGTATGTGTGAAGTACAGTTGGCATTTTAAGAGATTTCATCTCAATTGGTACTAGCAGTGGCATCGTGAAATAATTCCCATTTGATGTCACTGTTAAATATTGTTTACTTCAGCACGACGATACTCTCCAATGGGGCATCTTCACCAATATCAAGTGGAAAATACGTGCTCCATGGAATAAAAAATACGCCATCGGACATATCTACATCATAAGATGGTGGTACACACAACAGTAGCAAAGCAATTAAAAAGGCAATGATGACAAGTACCACAAGTATAAACACAACTTGAAAGCTGTCCATGAGACTGGAGTGAAGAATGATTTTCAAAAAACTTCTTTACTCAATATTTCCAAGAAGCTGAAAAATATTGCTGCTTGAATCCAAGCAAAAATACAGCTGTGACGTCATAATAGAAAGTCACTATTTATTATTTTATTCAATAAAATTATTTATATTATTATCTTGAATAAACATTTATTTTTTATAATTATTTATTTTGAAGTTGTTAATACTTTATTGGAATTATCTTTAAAAATATAGGTATACGAAAAATTATTTTGTTGTAGCAAGACGTTTTATTAAATAATGATACGTATGCAAGTATAATAAAAAGAAAAACACACTTATTTAAATGTTATTAATAGACTTAATTTTGTCAATAAACTGATTTATTATTATTATTTTTAATCGCTTATCTATTATTTGAAGTTTAAATATTACCAACAACAAACTCTTGTAAACAAGGATAAAAATTCTAATTCCACGCACACCCACACACCCACACACAGAGAGACAAAAAGAGGAATAAAATATTAGGGATGTGGTTTACGAAATAATACAATAAATAAGTTCGCATAGCATTTTTTTAATATATAAATTTGATAATTTTCATTATTCTTTGTTACATCTCATCTTGCCTTTTCAATAATGAACTACTCCAGATCATGTCTTATCTTATCAGACTGAGCATCACCATCACGAACTAATGCATGTACAAATAGATAATACATAACTAATGGAAGGACGGGCCAATACATGATGATGCCCACTGAATCCGAATATTTTCAATTAAGGATGGAAATCTGGCAATAAATTGTCAAGCTTTTTGAAATAGGCTCAGAGAATTACTGTCACGGAGCTGAAAGACAGACACCGATGCCAGTCAAGCTGTCATATACGGCCGAAAGGGTCGCCAGGCCTACTCATAAAGCAGGCTGTTACAGAACAGCTAGAAGTGATAGAAAATCTATAAATGCACATGAAATCCCTTCTGCTGTAGTTCACCTTAAATTTAAGGGCTATACCACAAGAACTGTTGCCTCTGGAATGTGTCCATTGTAAATATAATGTAAATGCACAAATAATTCCGCAGCGAAATATACTTTCTTAAGGATGTCAAACTTTACTTAATTGGAAACACCATTATTGTATTATCAATTATCTATCGAATAATAGTGAAGAACATTGTATTTTAGTAAGTTATCCTTGAGATAACATTTGTAACATAAATTATAATTCTGCCACTCACATGAAATTTTAGTTTCAACTCAAAATAGAATATCTTTTTAGTAAGTTCATTACAGTCCATTCCCTTCTCAGGACTAAAAAAATTGACATGAATTTATAATAATATAATACCAGGAATCGCTAATCTGCAGCTCGCGAGACGCAAACATAACGCATTTTATAATTTCAGTAGTAATATATAAATATTTACATGACTCTAAAAAAATAGAGAGAAATAGAAAAGCTATTTTTCTTGTTGCTTCTAGGATTTAGCGTTATTACAAAATAACAATTATTGGATAAGGTAATTTTTAAATTGTAGAAGTTTATGAAGAATTTAAGCCGTCAATTTTTTTCTTTTTTAAAAAATTTCAATTTTCGTTAAAACAAATGTTCAATAGTACCACAAACTTTGAGAAGTCAATATTTTTTATCATTCTATTTTTCATCTTCTTTGCCACACTTTTTTGATAGGCATGTTTAAACCAAATGCAACTGCAGATTTAGAAGGTTGTAAAATCCTGCATACTGATTCTTTCCATAATCTTGCTTTCAGTGATTTTAAAATTTTAAGAATGCACAATTTGAGCGTGCATTATTAAACAAAGTAAATAAAGTTTATTATCTAATCATATAAATACCATGTAGTCAATTTTACGAATAAAATATCTCAATATCATACTACTGTAGAAAGTCTACACATGCGTACCTTAAATTTAAATATGCTAATCACAAATAATTATTAATATATACCCCTCCCGTTAAGACTTTTTCGTGTGTTGCTGTAAAGAAAGCGTAATAGTTGCGCGTATGTTTTGTCCACTACAGAGTAGCCGAGTGCGTGCATACTGTTGATAAGATAATTGCCAAGGTTTAAGTTCGTGGTTTGCAACGTATATGTATATATTGCAGCGTACCAGAATCAAGGGATGGACAACTTTGTTCGTTTAAAATAAAAGTTAAAGGATTATAATTATTTAGTGAGCACACTTACAAATTGATACACACGGAAGCAGAAGCGTATTTATACTCTTTATTCTTTTTTTTATTTGTTACTGATGTTTAATAAATCTATTTTGTTACTTCAAATTGTACTTGAATTTTATTTAATGTTACCGATGAATTTCCAATTAGCATTGAGATAATACCCTCAGGGCATAGCAAAGAGATTAGCTTCAAATAGAATATTTTTAATATACTATATTTGGGAAGTCCGGTTTCAATTTCGATTTATTGGAAGATTCTATACACAACTAATTTCCCTGCAGTACTTTTATCTCTTTTATTTTCCTTTTGACTTTTTAAATGTAACAATAGAACATTGAAAATTGTGCTGAAATTTTAGCATAGAGTTATTGGTCTATTTTTAAAAATTACCAAGATATTTAAATCCATTTATATTCTAAAATTGATAATTATATTTAATGTTTCACGAGATATTTCTTCCAATATTGACTGCTAAAGCGTTTATGTATACTAAATACTAATAAAATATTCATACTGGTTGCATGAAGCAGATTAAATCATTTTTCGGATTAGCTTTTGAATTGAAAAAAATACCATAATTATATCATACTGTAAATGCAGAAACCAATATGATTTCTTATTGTGCTTTTAGTTACTTCAAATTGAAATTTATCTACCAACCTGAACCATAACTGTATATGAAGCAACCTATAAGTATTTCAAATACCATTGTCAAAAGTTATACGCAATTTTGGAGATATTGCTCACAATTGTTTACTATCAGATGTTTTGAAATGTCTTGCTTATAATAATGTGTGTTCTTAATGAATCATGTAAGAAACTGCTGAATACACATAACCAACTTTACCAGTCATCGCTTAATTTCAAATCTTGCTAATGATATGGTATCAAAATTCAGTCATTTTACTTAACCAAATCCATAAAATCAATACATAAATCCTAATTTGTCTCCTGTATTTTTCTCTTACATTTCTTGACAACAAAACTTGAGGTCTCCACTGTTCCATGATTCTCTAAAACCACCCTAAATCACTGCAATATCTCTATCTGAAAGCAAGTTATCCAGCAAATATTTTGCAACTACTTGTTGTCATAAACAAGTATTAATCATTTAACAACTTTACAAGTCCTTTCTACCTTTGGAGTGTAATTAATAAAAATGATAATGGTAACTTTTAAGATAAGCATGAACCATATCCTGAACCATATAATTTTTAAAAATGATCAATGAATTTGAGCCAAAATATGATCACCCATAATTAAACTTTTCAGGCATCTTCCTCAGACCCTGCTTCTATTTTTGGAATCACAAAAAGCTCTTGTGATTTCACTAAGCTAGATTTTTTGTTTGAACTATATCTTTAAATGACTCCAATTATGTATTATTATCCAAAAGATATCAAAATAATTTTTCTACTTGTTCGAAATTTCATTAACCTTTAGAAGACTCTCAATAATTAAAAAGAATTTTATTATAACAAAAGATTTTTTATTATATTATTTACTTTATATATACAAAATTAGTAATTTTAATGGAATAATTATCATCACATTTTAATTATTTCTATTGATTTGTTATGATTATTGTTTAATCTATAAAATAATAGCATAAAGACAGTATATATCTATAGAAAAAATAAAGCACTGTACATGGACTGGAGATTTAATATCTGTCATAATTAATCTTCAATTTCCAAAATGGTCTGCCCTCACCTCTTTTCGATATATATACATTCAAGGGTCATAATGACACCTGTCTATAAAAAATTCCTCATTATAACAATGAATGCCAATCAATGTTCTTTAAAATAAACTGTTCTATGCATCAGTGTGAAAAATCATGAACTGAGTGGGGGGAGAGAGGAGAAGTAAAAGGTTGCTAGTGTTAAATTGGGGTTTTAATTTTGAGTTGGTAGTGGTATCTATCCATAAGCGTTTTTGGCAATAAAGTGGCACTCTAAAAAATTAAAGTATGGTATAATAATAAAAAAATTATGGATGAGATTGAATAGAATTTTTTAAGGGTTGAATTTGGTCCTCGAATCATCCGCGAATATAATTTGCATATCTTATATTAAAAATTGTATAAGTGATATATGATTTGATCATCATCATCAATCTTAATTAATTCTAATTATGCTGCCTGGATAAGGAATACTTTAAGAAAAAATTATGACAAGGGTAAATATTTAGAATATTATCTTCCCATATATGTAAAATTAAATTGCAAGACAACAGAATAGGAGGAAAATGACATGTTAACCATATAAAAAAAAAAAACCTTTATTGAGCTAACAGAGCTAATGAGTGGGAATATTAGCTCACTACTATTCATGATGAAAATTCTTTAAATAAGAATGTAGATATTAAGACGCATGTGTTTACCAACACTAAGACAGAGTAGAAGAATAATGCATAAAGTTGAAGGAAAAATTCTTAGTCTAAATTTACAGAAACCGTATACATGTCTTCAAACAGTAAATTACCTATTGAAGCGGAAAGACCTGTGCCAATTAGGACAATAGTTAGACTATGACCAAACAAAAAAATATTTTAAATAATATATCAATTTGGAAAATAAAAAAGGGTCATAAACAGAAATAAATAATCAGAACAAAAGATTACATTTTTAGTATTCAGTATAGGAAATGTATTTTAATGGAAAAATTTATTGACAACTGAATTTTTATCAGTACGAAGAATTCTGAAAAATAAATGTATTTGAAAAAAAAAATATTTGTTAAAATATTAAAATTTCAATTATTGTTGTAAAGAAAAAACAAAAAAGAGTGAGGACAGTTTTGGAAATGAGCATTATTTCATTTTTAAAGTTTCCTACTAAAAAACCGAATACATTCAAATAAAAGCTGAATTGTAAAGATATCACAAAACTTCTGAGGTAGAAATATTTAATTAAATTTTGCAAAAATAAAAATATATTGATAAACAAATTCGGTGTAAAGTTCTTCTTTCTGATATTACAAATAGCTAAAGTTAAATATCTATACTAAAAACTTTTTCATTGACATCTAAGTATTTAAGTTAGAAGTAAATTAATTAAGGATGCATTTTATTTCGTTTTTATCTATCAAATAAATACAAAGATTTGAAAAATATAACAGTAAACTGCAATTGGTTTCTTTGAGTCAAATTCATTCCATTTCCATGGTAGTGACAGTCAAAATGATGATGTGTATAGGGAAATAATATTTAAACATGAGTTATTGGTTTTAATTATGCCTATATTGGCTTAATATCATCATCATCAACCATTATCAATCCACTGCTGGATGAAGGTCTCTCCAAGTTCAATCCGTCTACTCCGAACTTCAGCTTCTCTTCTCCACATCACCCCTGCACACTTTCTTATGCCATCCATCCATGTAACATGTGGTCTCTTTCTGGGTCTTTTACAATCTCTTGGAATCCGGTTTCAGATTTCATTTGCCCATCTATTACCATCTTTTCTAGAAATATGTCCAGCCCAACTCCACTTCAATCTTTTAATTTTTTCAATGAGGTCAGCAACACTTGTTTATTCTCTTATCCATACATTGCCTTTTCAATCTCTTCTTCTTACTCACAACATGCATCTCTCCATATTTCTTTGAGTGGTCTGATGTATCTGCATTGCTCTTCTATTAAGTGTCCATGTCTCAGATCCGTAAGTAAGAACTGGTTAAACACATTTATTAAAAACCTTTCTTTTCAAACACATAGGCATATTTTTTTAGTATCAAGTTATTTCTATCAAAAGCACTCCAACCAAGTTTAATTCTATGATTAATTTAATCCATTATGTTTCCAGCTGTATTAATAATCTGACCAAGATATTTTTAACTGTTAACTTTGTCCAAGTCATCATAATCAATCTTTATTTTCATATTTTGAGAAAATCGATTAAACATTACTTTAGTCTTTTATAACATTTATCTTTAGTCCTCCTTTCCTCCTTTCATTTGATAACTCCTGCAACATTTCCTGCAGCATTAAAGCATTATTTGCAAATACAACTACATGGTCTGTAAAATCTAAATGACGTAAATATTGTTCATTTACTTTATATAAGGCTAAGAGTTGAGATTTAGATTGGACTTTGTCTTTTAAAGAGGTTTTATTATTAATTTTGAAAGTTTTGACTTTTATATTATTAATATTAACTGAAATACTGACTTATTATATACCTGTATCTAAATATGTAATATATAGGATATATAAGCACAGATATTCACTTGACCCACCACTCTCCACTCTATCTCATAACACTGATGCACCTGAACACATATAAGTTGAAAATATAGATAACCACCACTATACATATTTCTTGCTACACCGGCAGTCATAAGTTGGTCAAATTATGATCAGATTATAATGTTAAATATGGTTTAGCATGAAACATGTATATTGGTGATTAATTATCTTTTCAACATATATGTGTTCAGGTGTATCAGTGTTATGAGATAGAGTGGATAGTGGTACTTTATGTGAATGTCTATGCTCATATACCCTACATATTTTTATTAATATTATGAGATTTAATGTCAGCCATTTTATTCTTTATGGTAGTCATGTTCTTATTCTTGTCTGATGCACATTTGGAGTTTCTTCCCTTTCATGAATTAATAAGTTCAAACTAGTTACTCACCAACTTCCCTGGACCTTTTTCTTTAACCCACTGTTCTTTTTTACCACTATTTCTGTAACTTTATAGATTGATTGGAACCACTTAATCGCCAACTGTCATTCTTTATATATGTTACTTTTGTTACAGATTCTAATGTTAGCTATATATATATATATATATATATATATATATATATATATATATATATATATATATATATATATATATATATATATATATATATATATATATATATATATATATATATATATAACTGTTTGAATGTTTATTTAGGTACTCTAGGAGGGTTTAAATCTGGTTCAGATATAGGTGTTAGGAACAAATAGTTGAAACAAGCAATGAATCAAAAATGTCTTTTTTAATATATGTAAAGTATTTTGGGGATTAAACAGTGTAATATTTTGTATTAGTACTTTATTTACATCATATAACTAAGGTCTCAATACAACAATAATACCAATTTTAGTTTTAGTAAATTTTAAAAGAAAAATATTGAGAAAAGTATGTATTAAGTGTAAATGTATTAACACACATACACAGTTACATTTTAAAATATGTTTTACTTTTTAATAACCCTTGATTGTAAAATAGTTTTCTTTCATCACTTGTTTTTTATAAAGTAATTAAAGGCAAGCAAACTTTTTATTGTATTCTAGTTTTGATACAAATTGATTTTTAATTTATTTTAACTAAGCTGAGACTTGATGTTACATTTTTTTATGAATTAATTATGAATATGACTAAACCTGGTCATAATCATTAATTAAGATTGAATTGAAAAAAATGTCACCTGGTTGAAAAACCACTAATTAAAAAATGTTTCATGAACATAAAGGCTTCTATAAATGTCCCTTGGATTACAGACTGATAATTCTCCAGCTTTTGTTGTTTATGCTGCTTGTTAGTTTTGCTTTTACTTTTAGTATGCCAGTTTAGAGAATTCTGAATTGATGTGCTGTTATAACTTCTCCAATGAAAACTATATGCTAGAAAGAACTGCCTCAGCAGCATACTGTGCTAAGCCAACTTAAACATGAGCCCTGTATCCAAAATCGTCTCTGCAAAATCATGTTGTAAGAGCTCAAATCAGCATGTATCCTTAATATTGCCTCCTGCCTTCTGAACAAAAATGAAAACCTAATATATTCACTGGTATTGTATAGCTGAATAAATAATAAGTGTTGTGTGAAAAGACCTCTGCAGTTTTAAACTTATAAATTGAAGTAACATGATTCCTTTATTTTTACAGGGTTATAAAGACTCAGCTTACTTTTAAAATGAACCTATTTTTATTCTATCATTTGTTTATTAAATTTAGAATGTTTTGAGCATGTATTCTGTCTGTCATATATTGTATTTATAGTGCATACTGGAAACTTAGTTATAAGATTCCAGGTTTACTTTCCATTTATTTATCTGAGAGTGTATTGTGAGTTTATATTTTATATGTTTAATATATTTCTATTCATATTCCTAACTCTAGCTAATTGCTTTGACAGACCTTTGTCATTTCATTAACCTCACTGGTACCTCTTATATTACCATGAAAGTAATTTTCAAGAATTTTTTTTGTGTTTCTGGTAGACCAAAAATCTTTTGGTTAGCAGTTTATCATGTTTAGTGTTCTAGTTTTCTGAAATTGGATATTTTGTTTCTTTTCTAGATTATATAAGATCATAATCATTTCTCATTTTCTTGTCTTGTATGTAAAATTAACTGTGAATGGCCTAAAAAGTGGTACATTATGAGCCACTTTGCAGACACATTACATCTCGTTTCAATGTTCTAGAGAATCTCATCTCACACTGTTTTGTTAATTTCATGGAAATCTCTATTTCTATACTCTAGTATTTCTAAATTAAAAAAAAAAAAAAAAAACTATAATGGTTGTTCTTTTATTAATCGCCAGCATGAAAATATCATCATTTCTTTTAAATTGTAGGTGAAAGAAAATTTATACCAGAGTGTTTAATGTTTTAATATTTCCTATACTCATATGCACTCCTGGATGAATGTGCTAATAAATCTAGGACAACATTCGTATTTTGTTTGCTAGATTTATTTTATCTTTTTTAGTTCAATTTGATAAAAAAATCAAATTATTTAAAATTAGTTTTATTGACGTTTGTCTCAGTACTATTATTTTCTCAATTGTTCGAACAATAATAATGAACACTTGTTCTCCCTGGGTCTGTTTGGTACAAATCATCATCATCATCATCATCATCATAATCCTTTACTTTTGATTATGGTAAACAATTTTTTGGTATATAGTGATGTGGTGGAATCCACTATGATCAACAGAAATTAGTAACTCGCCATTACAAAGTTATTAAATTTTAGTGCAGCCAATGTAAGGCTTTGAGTTTAAAGCCCATGTGAGGTTTTGTTCAGAAAATTGATGAATAATTGAGGTGTAGGAGGCAAGATTTAATAAGTAGGGATGAGTTTATTTAGTTATGGTATGGAATGTTGGTGCAGTTTGCGTAAGATGGTTTATTTATTTAATATGACTAAATTAGTTAAATAAGCATTTTTCTGTGAAATATATAAAAGAAAAAAGTGTGTTAAATATAGTTGGATTTAATCTTATTTCTAAAATGATAGTTGAAAAACCAAAAAGCAAATGAGAGGAAAACAGATGATTTTGATAATGGGTATGATAGTAGACATACAACAATTTCAGCAGGTAATGTTGACAGAAATGCATCAATAAATAAAAAAAATTATAGAATTCAAAGCATAAATGAGAGAAATGCATTGTAAAATAATGGGAAGGGTTGAGGAAAATGAGGTAGGCATTTAGGAAGTAGAAAAATGAGTTGAGGTCATAAAACATATAGAAATTTAAGTAGAACAGGATAGTGTTAGAATAGATAAGGTGGAAATAAAGTTAGAAATGGGTAGAGGGTGGATAGAAATAGATAGTGTGATGGAGAAAGAAAATTCTGTAGAATGTTATAAGTTAAACACCAAAAATAATATAAAACAAAATCTACAAGAGACTAAAAATGAGTTGAGTAAAATAAATGTTCATTTTGAACATGAATCTAAAGCAATTAAAAGAGTTAAGAAAAAGAGTAAGAAGTGTTATTTTAAAGCAGAAATAGAAGCCATTTATAGAACAATCTTATTTAAAACATTCAAAAAGATTGTAGAAGATAAATTATTTCCATGTTGTAGTGCTAATATTATGAATAATAATGTGAGACACTGAATAGAAATGTGTTTTGCCAGGCCTAAAGGTTTTCTCATATATGAGGCAGAAAACAAACAGAATGTGAAAGGAACAGGAGAAAAATTTATAAGCAACTAAAGATTGGAAGTGAAAAGTAACTTATAACAGAAAAGTGATTAAAAGGGGGGAAAATGCAGGACATTGGTTAAGAGTTCAGCTTTTATTTAACAGACTTTTAAAGAAAATAATTTATTCATCTTCATGGTTTATAAAAATGGAGAAAGGTATTTTCATAAAATATTATTTTAGACAAAATGAGGACAAATATTCAGCTGGATTTTCCAGGGGTGTTTAAAATGTTTAAAGTTTAAAAAAAAGCACAGATATGTTTTTTTGTGTGTCACATTTTGGGATAATTGAACCAGATGTTTCATCCAACTCAAAGATCTCAATACAAAACATAATACCAATTTGAGTTTTAATAAATTAAAAAAAAAACTATTGAAAAGTTATGTATTAAGAATACATGTATTAATGCACATAAACAGCTAAATACTAAAATATGTCAGTTTTAATTTTTAATAAATTTTGATTCTAAAATAGTTTTCTTTCATCACTTGTTTTTTTAAGTAATGAAAGGCAAACAAACTTTTTAATTGCATTCATGTTTTGATATGAACTAATTTTTAATTTATTTTAACTAAGCTGAAACTTGTTGTTACATTTTTTTTTAAAAAAAAAAGGAATAAGATTAACCCTGCTCAGAATCATTAATGAAGATTGAGTTGAGGTAAAGTTGCCCTATTGAAAAACCACTAATTTAAAAAATGTTTTATAAAGATAAGATCTTGTATAAATAGAACTGTGATTACAGACTGATTATTCTCCAGATATTATTGTTTATGCTGCTTGTTAGATTTGCTGTAACATTTAGTGTGTCAATTTAGAGACTTCATTAAATTGCTGTGCTGTTATACATTCTCCAATGCCAAAACTATACACAAGGAAGAACTGCCTCAATAGCATGCTGTGCAAAGCTAACTTAAAGGTGAAGCCCAGATTTCAACATTTCCCTGAAAAATCATGTGTATGAGCTCAAATTGGAACAGATCTCTAACATTGCCTCCTGCTTTCCAAACAAAAATTGAAACATAAAATATTCCCTGGAATTCAACAACAGAATGAAATATATGTGCTGTACTGAAAAATCTCTGCAATTTTAAGTTTATACCACAAGGTAACATGTTTCCTTTATTCTTCCCAGAGTTTTAAAGTCTCAGCTTAATCTTAAAAGTAATGTATTTTATTATATTGTTTGGTTATTAAATTTAAAATATTTTATGATGTGTGTTATATATTGTATTTATAGTGCATACTGGAATCTTACTTTTAAGATTCCAGGTTTGTTGTAAATTTATTTATCTGAAAGTATATTGTCAGTTTTTATTTTATATGCTTAATATATCTCTGTTTATATTTATAAATCTTTTGCTAAATGCTTTGGTAGATCTTCATACTTATACTTAAAACACTTGACTCTCTTATATTACCATAAAAATGATTTTAAATAAGTTTAGTTTGCATTTCTAACAGACCAAAAATTGTTTGGATGGTGGTTTATCATGGTTAGTGTTCTAGTTTTTGAAGATGGAAATTTTGTTTCTTTTATAGATTATGTAAGATCATAATCATCAGTCCTGATTTCTTGTCTTGTATGTGAAAATAATTGTGATTGCCACCAAAGGGCTACATCATGAGCTATCATGTGAACAAATGACATCTCTAGTTTCAAGATATTAGGAAATGCTCATCTCATACTGATTATTAATTTCCTGCAAGACTAAATGTATTTCTTTTTTGTTTCTCTGAATTAAGAAACCATAATTGTTGTTCTTTTATGAATCATCAGCAGAAAGATAGTATCAATTCTTCTTTTTAATTGTAGGTGAGATGATGAACATTTCTGCCATAATGTTTAATAATTTAATATTAGCTATACCCATGTTTATTCTTGGATGAATACATTAATAAATCTAGGACAATATTCATATTTTGTTTGCTAGATTTATTTTAACTTTTATTTTTTTTACTTCAAATTAATAAAAAATTCGAATTATTTAAAATTAGTTTTGTTGACATTTGTCTTAGTACTTTCATTCTCTCAAGTGTCCAAAATATTAATGAGCTCTTGTTAGTTATTGGTCTGGGTGGGAAAATCATCATCATCATTCACTTTTGATCATGGTAAACAAATTTAACAATACATAGTGAGCTGGTGATCAAAAAGAATTAGTAACAGACTTACAACATTGTAGATTAGGTCATGTATAAAAAGGAAAAAGGGATAACTTTGAAACTACTATTTTATTTATGACATGGAAATGGTATTCCTGAAAGGAGTAGACTACTCTAGTTATAAAAATTATTCCAAAAGTTTTGAGTATGTGCTATTTTGTTTCCTTTGTGATAATGTGTCAGAAAATATATTGATGAATTGCATATAAGATATTATGTAAAAAGACTATCACAGTTTGTTTGCTTGATAGAATATAAAAAGATCTTCCAAAAAATTAAAATAGACAAAATAAATCAATATATATTTAAAAAATACTTATTTGTGGATGAAAAATTTTGTTAGCATAATCATCTTAAAAGACATCTGGAGGCAATTTCATTTGATCTTATGTTTTTTTTAATCATTGAAGTTAAAATTATTATAATCATTTACATATAATGTATGTTATATAAAATAAATATATTTGAGTAATTAAACAATAATAACAATAATGATGATGGTAATTCTGCTGCTATTGCTGCTGCTACTGCTTTTACTACTGCTACTACTATTACTACTACTACTACTACTACTACTACTACTACTACTACTACTACTATGACTATTGCTTCTGCTACTGCTATCATATTCATGACCACTACCAATAACAACCTTTAGTAGTAGTAGTAGTAATAATAATAATAATAATAATAATAATAATAATAATAATAATAATAATAATAATAATAATAATAATAATAATAATAATAATAATAATAATAATAGCAGTAGTAGCAGTGGTAGAGGTAGCAAGAGCAGCAGTATCAGTATCAGTACCAGTAGAAGTAGCAGTAATAGCAGTAGCAGTAGTATCAGTAGTAGTAGTAGTAGTAGCATTAGTAGTAGCAATAGCAGTAGCATTAGCACTAGTAGTAGTATCAGAAGCAGTTGCTGTGACAGTAGCAGTAGCATTAGCACTAGCAGCAATAGCAGTAGCAGTAGCATTAGCAGTAGCAGGAGCAGTAACAGTAGCAGGAACAGGAATAGTAGCAGGAGTAGTAGCAGGAGCAGGAGCAGTAGCAGAAGCAGGAGCAGTAGCAGGATCAGTAGCGTTCACAGTCACAGTGGCAGTAGTACTAGCAGTAGCAGTAGCACTAGCACTAGCACTATAAGCAGCACCAACAATAGTAGTAGCAGCAGTAGCAGTAGCAGCTACAGCACTAGCAACAGTAGCAGTAGTAGCAGCAGTTGCAGTAGTAGTAGTAATAGTAGTTGTAGTAGTAGGTGTAACAGTAGTAGGTGTAATCATAGTATGTGTAGTAGTCGTGTAGTAGTGGTGGTAGTAACAACACCAACAACAATAATGAAGATGATGATATTAAAAAAAATGTTTGATGATTACAATTCATTGTCATGTGTGTTTGAACAAAAAATTACCTGGGTAACCAATAGAAAGTTATTTTTTTTAAATAGTATATTTTTAATAGTCTACTCTTCTTTTAAATCTTTTTCTCTTTTATTCCTGAACATCATTTTATTTGTTTCTTCTCCACATCCTAGTTTCATTAAAAATAATAATAAATGCACAGTAGATGTTACTTTAGTTTAATGGTAAACAATTAAAATATTAATACATGTGATTCTTAAGCTATCTTTGCAATATATTTTAAATCTGAGATTGTTTTTTTTTGTTTTTTTTTGTTATAAGTTATTATAAAACATGTCACTCTGAACTTAAAGATTTCTATAAGATGCTAATTCAGGGATTTGTTCTAGATAGAGCAAGTTAGATGTTCTTTTGTATGAATTCATTGTCACAGTTTATAAATCATTAATCTTTTTAAAAATTGCAGACTTATTTTACATTTCATATTTTAATTGTATTTATCAATTGTTGTTGTGACTTCTTTGTTTCAGATAGCTTTTAGCTTTCACAAAACAAATAAAATAATTATAATAACAAAAATAAAGAAAAATATTAAAATGATATTTTAAAATAAAAGGGTTTATTTATATAATAATTGGGAAAGATCAGATTTGTATCACTCTTGTTAATTTATTATCATTTTAAGATTTAATAAAATTAAGAGTAATTAAATTAATGCATGCTTTTTTAATGGAGTTGTTATTGTAAACGAACATACACCTGAGTCTCGTTTTATGTGATAGATAGGTTCCTCAGAAAACACGTTCAAATGAAATCAAGCAAAAATAGACGTAACTTACCTTGAAAAAGGGGTAATACGACTGTGATTTTTCAAAAATCGCTTAAGAGCAAAGCACCAACGTAAAATTACTTTAAAATTCGCGCAAAAAAAAAAATAAATAAATAAGGAAATAAAATATGACTAATAAAAAATTTCAAATTTTTAAAAAATTGATACAAGACAAACTTTTTAAACTATTTTTAACTATAATATTTAATTTTATTCAAAACAATATGTATTTTTATGCATACATTATTTTATACACGTTTTAATTATTATTGCTATTTACCGTAAACAGGTGTCTTTGCAAACTTCACTCTCATGTTGTGTTAATTGTTTTCTGGTGACCACATAATTATTAATTAATCTTTGAAATGATGATTTTATTAATTGATACAAGACAAACTTTTTAAACTATTTTTTAATTATAATATGTAATTTTATTCAAAACAATATGTATTTTATGCATACATTTTTTTATACATGTTTTAATTATTATCGCTATTTACCGGTAAATAGGTTCGTTTGCAAACTTCACTCTCATATTAGTGTTAATTGTTTTCTGGTGACAACATAATTAATCTTTGAGATGATGATTTTATTAATTGTTTATGAACGCGATATCCAGACATACAACCATTTAGCTCTCATTGGAATTTAAGAGCACGTTTGTGATTAGTGTTATTTATAATAAAATAATTTGCCAACTGATTAGAAAGTTGAAGACCTTCTCAAATCATTTTTGAAGTGAAAGGAACAGGTTCCACTTCTGTTTCATTATCTTTTTCTACATTTTCTTCTGTATCTAAACTTTTATTTTTGTCTTTAATTTTTTAATTTTCAATTCCGTTTAAAAATCAAATTTCGTTTCACTTTTAAAAATAAACTTGCAGACACTAAATGATTAATAATTGATTACGTTCTTTTTTAAAAAGCAAAAACAGAATGTGATTTACAATGCAAAATTAACACGCACAATGTTTGAACAAATTTACATTATAATCTTGTAAAATTTAATGTGTGTATACATAAAATGTGGAAATCATGATTTTAATTTCATTATTGCATAAAATCTTAATATTATAAAGCAC
>JAQFVV010008628.1:0-26200 GCA_028023455.1 Epiperipatus broadwayi | reverse complement strand
AACCGGGATAATTTTGTCTTTCTTCAATTTAAATGGAATGCAGCAAGGACGTTCCATTACAATATATATATATATATATATATATGTGTGTGTGTGTGTGTTTGTCATCTCTGTTGGCTATTACCTTATAACATTAGCAAGCCATAAACAACCAGATAGGTATATTACATTATTATGAGCATGATTGAATAACTGCACATACATTTATTTTAATATGGTAAGATGAAACAGCTGTACTGATAGTAGTCTCATTCACTATGGAAATGCCTGCATATATTGAATACACATATTTAATGCTATATAATCTTTGCCTTTTTGTTACTTTATTTTATGTTATTTTGTTCTTGTTTTAATAAACATGTTTAAAATACCAAATTTGTTTTATAGCATTCTTGCTCATGGCTCTATTTCAATCCAATCCACATTATCTTATTAAATCCATGTTATCTTATTCAATTCACATTATCCCAATTTCTTAGTGAATTTATATGCAATATAAGTATACATTGCTGTAATTAATATAATTTATGTGTTATGTTGTCTGTTCCACCCATTGATTTAATTTGTCAACCCTTTAGTCTCATGTTTTTCCCTGTCCTATGTCATCTCACAGATTAAACTGAGACTGAGTGTGACTTCAAAAATGTCACTCATAAAGTGTTAAATCATGTATAGTACTAGAAAATGAGCTGAAGTTTAGTTGGATTAGAGGTCTCACCACCTCATTCTGATCAGTTTTTGTGTACTTTGCTTAAACTCTGGATTTTGTGTGAGTGTACAAATCTGACCATTGCAATACAGCACAGTTTTGTTGCTCAAATAGATGTCACATTTGTAAAACCATATTCCAGCATTATTTACCATTGCAATTTTGGCCCCCAGACATGATGGCTTGATAAACATGTTGTAAAGTTAAAATTTGTTTATTGTGACTTGATTAGTGTTTTAAATGCCTTTATGCTAATAATAATGTTTTACAATAACAATGTCCTTGGCTTATGTGTAATCATTATGGTAACTTTAATTTAGGAGAAGAATATATTACATTTAGTGAGGGATAATTTACTTGGAGGAAAATTATTTTTTTCCAAAATGATTAACTACCAAATGGAGGTAGATGTTTTTTGTGCATTTATTGGGTGGTTTTCTATTTAGGCAACAATAAGTTCCAGCCTATTACTGAAAATGAATTTTTATGCTTTGTTTTACTAATTGTGTGTGGTATTAATACTGATGTACATGGGGACCTGGAACTAATAGTTTGAAACATATTAACATATTAGAAATAAGAAAAAAATATTTCAGGATTAGTTAGTGATGCTAAAAGCTGGATACCAGACATTAATTGTTATGTCACACAGTGAATTTAATGAAGTCAGAACTGAAGATAAAGCTGACATCCAAGCATTAATTAATTGGGTGAATGCTACAAGTAATAAAGAAATAAATGTAGAAGATATGGAAAACAACAATTTTAGGGTTGATAACTCTATTGTTAGCATTACTTTAGTTTAAAATGTCATAAATTATTCTAAGCCTCAAGCTAATAAGAATAAGAATTTAGAGGTCAGTTTTTTTTTTTTCAAGGTTAAGAAAAAAAACATTCTGTAAAAATGCAGACAGATTGCTTTATGAGCTTATATTTTAGGACTGATAAAATGCTAGAAATCTTGCAGCAAAAATAAAAGTAGTGATAAAATACAAATAGACAATGTGAAAAATGATAATTTTAAGAATAAGAATTATTTAAGTAAGGAAACAAATTCAGTGGTAATAGATAAATGTTGTTTTGAAGAGAGTGCTATGATGAGCCCAAGGATAGTCTGAGAAAATTTGAATAGATTATTACATTTATGGTGGCATAGATTTCCATAACATAATTTGTTCAAATATATTAAAATGGGTATTTTGAAATGGCTACAGTCAAGAATATGCATCTAGTGGTCAAGTAGTTAGTAAGGATTTAATTTGGTATAAAGAATCTGTGTTTTACATGAATTAGAAAATAAGTGTGTTGGTAGAAATTTATGCCACTTGTCTGACCTCAGTTATCCTGTTCTAATTGAATTAAATAAAAGTCTGATATTGAGGCATAAACAAAGTAGAAAATTAGAATCAGTTTTTTGTGATAATAATTTTTGTTTGGTATCAGGAATGTGTATTTATAAGTAGGCATGAAGTCGAAAGTGTCATTCAATTTTTATTGTAATTAGGGTAATATTCTTGATTTATTTTATAAAGATCTAGCAAGAATAAAATTTGAAGTGTTAATCTTTATATTGATAACCTCTATTCTTTTCAAAAACTACTTACTTATATTGAAAATCATCGTTAAAAAAAGAGATCTTACAATTCTGAAAGTCCAATGCCTATTGCATCATTCTGAATTAAAAGAATATAGTTTGTTATATGATTTTTTTTATTCAATAGAAGCTAGTTTAAATCAGATTTGCTTGCACTTAAGCTTAGTTAAAATAGAGTAGCTAGCGTTGTTAATACACAATGTTATTTATTATGGAATGATTTATTGCTTTCTTGTTTAGAGAAATATATTTTTTCTATATAAATCAAAATAATAGACAAAATAGTGTAATCAAGTTAATACTTAGAAAAACGTACTGTTTATAGTGAAATGTTTTAATCATATGGTTATACCCTTTTCTTTTTATTATTCATTTTATTGTCTTAGTATTTTTTTAAATAAAATTTCATAATGGGGGTGGAATGTACTAGTTAATCTTGACTCTGAACTAAAAAAATAGATATGTGATCTTTAAACATTAATTTTTTGAATTTTTATTATATATAGTTAATATCAAAATTATCATTTTTATAAATAGAGATCTCTTACGTCTGTTTGTTTCATGCATAATGTTGTTTTCATTTTAAACTGTTTATATTTTGAAAATTGTTGAGATTAAAATCTTTTAATCACGTTTAAGTAAAAAAAGTTACTTTCTTAAAAAAAGGAAATTGAAATATGTAATATTTGTCAAATAATGTTTGTGTGTTAATATGTATTTAAAAAATCCCATGGAAGATATACGATTTAAATTTAATTAAATTATATAAAAAAGCTTGATTACTTAAGTTATAGTTTTAGTAATTTTTGTTAATATTAGTTAAGTTTAGAAATAATTGAATTCATGGTGTTCAAAAAAGTGTTCAAGGAGTATGTGCGGGTATACAAAGTGGACAATGGAAAATTTTAGCATCTTGTGGCTTCTAGAAAATATCCATTGTAATTTCCATATTTTGCACTAAAGGGAATTGTCTACTCTTAACATAAAAAAATTAGGTACTTGATAAGGAACTTTCCATCCAACTAGATTATCTTTTTCAAATATAGTTTTCGAAATGGCAATAATATTAAAGATATTAACCATATGTACTGGTCAAAACATGTTGATCCATCTAACATGAGCTGGAACTCAAAAAATGTATTTCAAACCTAGCGAAGCTCAATATTTAGGTCAGAAACCAATCTGGATTCTAACCCATTCCCTAAGCCCCAAATCAAACACCTAATGAATAACATGTAATGATGGCATATGAGAATGTATTCTAAAATCCAGCCCACTAGCAGAGCAGAGAAGACAATGAAACTTATTTACTAACTACATTATCACTTAACTAACACAAGCATACACATGATTGTATGTGTGGAAGTGGAGAAGAAAGAATTCAAACTACTCAAAACAAGTAAGACAATAAAAAAAGTTTAATATAATGAATTAATTACATAAACTAATGTGTGCATTAATAAGTGGTCTACACTGGTAGATAATTACATATTGAAATTCACCCTAAAGGTTCTCATATGCTCTTTTATTAACTAAATAGTATATATCATATCTTTAGTGGGTACAGTATTAAGATACCAATCAATGATTAAAAATATTACATAAGATTGCTATTAACACTTTGGTTTACAGTTCTAAAACATGGTAAATAACATATTATTTTAGGAAGCATTCTGTGATTTATTAGATATAATAAAACTATTTTCACACCATTATGGTCATGAAAATAAGTAAAACACATTTGAAGATTACATTTAGTTATGAGACAAAATATTGATTGAAAATTCTTTTAATTAAGATTGGTAAGAAGAATGCTTTGTTTATCTCAAGACATATACTCTTAAATACACAAATAACAAATTATGATGATGGGATTATATAATAAGACTAAAATAACACTATTAATTAAATTAGCTAGTAGTATTTGTAATTTATGTATATATTTGACCAGAGCACAATTTTAATATTACAGCACTAAAATTAGGTCATGAAAGTAAAAGTAGGGAACAATAAAAGAATTGCTGGTACTGGCATAATGGTGAAGAAATCAAAACAGGGCCATGCTTTTGGATAAAAATGAAATTTAAGACCCACTTTTTAGGGCAGTGCTTGGAGATAGATGGTTAGACATTGTGTGGACCAGGTGTATTGGATTCATCAACATGCAGAGATTTTTTGCATGGAGAAGATCCTGGGAAGCTCAACTATCCACAGGATAGAACACAAATAGAAATCCATGTGTTCAATCTCATTACAACTGTCAGCGAAGAAACACAAATATATTTAAATGGTCATATCTAAGTTTGATCCAAGCCTCATGAGATTCCACTTATTAACCTAGTTCAAATCCAGTTATGAACAATGAATGTTTCTGAATCCTGTAATGAAAGTTTATGCCATCTTCAATATCTGTTAATTTCAGTTAAAAGTGAGGTTATTATTTAAATATTTATTGAAGCCAATTTTTTAATTTTGTTAATATCATTAATTACATCATGGTAAATTACTAAAATGATGCTATTTAAAGAGTATTCATTTATTTGGATTAGGTAAATATATTTGTAAATAGTTAAATATATGTTCATTATAAATTTTCAATACATCAGAATGTTTTATTTTATATTTTACAATTTTGTTCAAATTTTTTATGATTAAAAGTTTCATTCCTTCAATAAGCTTTCAAATCAACTTTTCCCAAAGTCAATAGTGAATTCTTTATTAATTAGTTAAAATGATAAGTTAAAACTTTAAGGACAGTTCTAAATTGAAATCACTTGTTTAAATTTATGAATTCATTTTCTAAATAGAAAATGAATTCAGATAATGGATTTGAAAGTCGTATCCAATAATGGATTGAAGATCAATTAGAAAAAAAATATTTTAGTAATAATGTAAAAGCTTTGGCCTTAAGGTATATAGTTTATAATGGGCTAGAAACCAGAAACAAGAGTATAAAAACCCTGGGAAAGTATCTAAAAGAGAGCCATTACTATTAATTTAAGAAGAGTTGCCACTGGAAACTATGTCCATTTTAATTTTGAATTTTAAGAGTGTTCCCAGTAGAAAATGCAGCTAACCTTGGGGATCTGATTGCTAAATCCTGATGTTCGCCAACAAATTATCAAAATGTTTCTAAAATAGAACTGTTCAAAAATTCAGAAGTAAACAAATCCATAAATGATGTCTACATGAATTAAGTGCACACCTACATTGTCTCCTAAATCCAACCACACTCTGTCATTATGAATCAGTGAGCAATTCATGGAAGAACTGGTAACCTTTTTATTTTTAAACTGCAACTTTCTTTCTCCTCATGAACTATATAGTTCAACTCATATTTACAAGTAACTATTGCCTTAAGTTTTTCACTCATATTAAAAAGCTTTAAAGTTCTGTTACAGTAATTCTCTATTTTGTTATATCTTTAGTCTTAAACTAATACCTTAGTAATTTTTTTTTACTTTTTATGGTGGTTCATTTTAATTAATTCTTGTTCATTTGTTAATATTATATATTTGTGATATTATATGCCAATAAAACTTCCAACTCGATAATATCCTTCATTTAAACATACCCTAAGAAAATATAATTACATTAATGTTATACCCTAATGATTTTCCTATTAGAACTAAATTAATAAGGGTTCTACTAATTATCGAGTTGGAATATTTATTTAGTTGCTTGATACTATTTTGCCAAGAGCTAATACGTGTTATTAGCTTAATTTATAGCCACTATGCTCTTGACTAGTTATTTAATTTACAAAAGATTATTTATCTAGATGGAGTTAATTTTATAAATGTTTTATGAATATTAATAAGGAAAATAAAATAGATATTTTCTAAATCAAATCTCATATCCTACATTTGTGTTTGGGGAGGGCATGATATAAAGGGTATTATTATTATCATTATATAATTAAGTTAAGCAAATTTGATCATAAAAAGTTTGGTTTTAATCTTATATGATCAGGTCATCACACTAAGCACTTATATTATGTAACTTACACTTTTAATTAAATATCATAATTATTATATCATTACCATTCATAATGTTGCTATGATGAGACATCCCTTTGCTTCCTTGGGTTTTGTCATTCCAGTTATATTATTGCTATTTTAAAATATAGGAAGATATTACTTCCTTATTTGTTCATCACTTTATTGGAACACCAAAAGCTTGTGGTTGAGTCCCTACCTGGATTTCCCATGTTCCCTTGATTCTTCGTAGGGCAAAAATGACTTGTTGAATACAAGCCACCCTTAATCTTTGTAAATTATCAACAAAACCATTTATTTCATACTCGTTTCATTGCTCATAATGTGTTAGTATCATTTCACTTCTTAGTTTAAATAAAGGCCACTCTTTGCTTTATAAGTCATGCTGAATTGAATCTGTTAAAATCAAATCATTTTATATTTATAGACAATTAAAATAACTTCATTTGCTAAGTATTTGAAGTCATACATTTTATATTTACTCATACAGTCCAAGAACTAATTTATGGATGTGTGGATGATAAATTTCATCTCATTTTTATAAAAAATTGGAAGCATATTTTCTTTTCCAAATAAAATATCACTTAATAAATAATGTATGTAAGTCATTTGGCATTTACGCCCGATATACTTTATATCAGAAAAAATCAGAAAGTTGAAAAATATAAAAATAATAAAAAAGTTAAATTATTGTTTTATATAATTGGAACTAAATAAATATTGAATATAAGATAGCAGAAGTTGAGCAACATATTAATATGAAAATGAAATATATGCACTGATTAAAACAAACAATAAAAATAACATAATAACATTGTTTTGGGAATGTATGCATAATTTTTATACAGAAAATGTACATTTATTTTTTATTATACAAAATTATTTTCCGTTAGTACCATAAGTTTTATGTAGGTCTAAAATATCGGTTTTCATGTTTAAATATATCTACAAGTTCTAGTTATAGAGAGTGGTAAAATCACAATTTCATCTATCAAATGCGACTGGTGTCCTCTGATTATTATTTTGCTGCTTTTTTTATTAATATAGCTCTAAACAAAAGATGTTAAAATAAATTGTGTTAATGAAAGTAAACAATAGCATAAATATTAAGTAGTACCTTTTGATTACATTACATTATTACTTAACCCAATTTGACTTGGGTTTTTAAAAGAGAATTTTAAAAAAAAAAAGTACCATATTTCTTTGGATCAAGCATTTTTTTTAATATTGAACTTTATTTAATTTTTACATATAAAATGAATTGAATAGTCTTGCGTTGTTAGCCGGGAGGTATCGCAGCTGCCATGCAAGCAAGTAGTTGGTTGCAGACGGTTGTGGGTTCGCGTCCCGGCCGATACTATGACATATGAATATATATATATATATAATGGAAAAACTAAACACTTGCTTTTTAGAATTTTATTTAAAAAAAAAAATAATAATAATAATAAAGAAAAAAATCTCTTGTCTGTTCTTTTAAATGTAAAAAATGCATTCTTTTCATGTCTTAATGCAAATTTAATGTGATTTTTATGATTAAATTTTGATTGATATTTTCAAAATTAGATCATTTTTATATTTAAAAATTATGAAGTTGATGCATTCAGCTAAACATAATCATTTTCCAAATTTAATTTCTATATTCACCTTGCAGAGATAAAAACTTAAATATCTAGAGGGAAAAGGAAGTGTTGAAAGTAAAATTTTAAAACATTATTATTTTTTTAAATTGATCTAAAATAAAATCATCTTTTAAACACTTTAAATATTGCTTTTATTGATAAAGGAAAAAAAAAATGTACAGACTTTTTTTTTTTACTTTAAAAATAAATAAATCGTGTATACAATAAGAACATTTAGCACAGCTAAAATGTTTGTGAATGAAATGTTTACTTAATGCTTTTACTTCTTTCTATTTAATGTACTTTTTAATTAAAACTTTTACATTATTAATTTTATTGCAATTAATTATTTTTTATTTCGAGAGCTTTTTATATTTTTCAATTTTTTTTGCTTAAATTTTTTTTTAGTACTTTCATTTTGAGTTTTATATTATTGCTTTTTAAACATTTATTTTAAAAATTACTTAAAAATAAATAAATATAAAAAGTGGTAAAGCTATATTAGTATATCTGATATCAGTCTCTAGCTAGAAAATTTCAATGATAAAGTTATAGTAAATTAGCTATTGACATAATATTATACTAATGCAGTAAGAATCATTTTCGATTTACTGACAATTTACATTCATGTATTCAATCTCAAATTATTTTTCTCTTTTTATTCAAATTAATGTTCTATTTGTTTTTAAGTCCATCATTAGTTAATTTATGATTAAAAACTGGTTTCAAAGTCTACTTAAATGTTACACTTATTTATCAATATATTATATATCATTCTAAATAATAAATATATTAAGATGTAAACATTATTTTTATCATCATCAAAATTATTATTATTATTATTATTATTATTATTATTATTATTATTATTATTATTATTATTATTATTATTATTATTATTATTATTGTTGTTGTTGTTGTTGTTGTTGTTGTTGTTGTTGAAAAAGAAGAATAAAAAATAATATATTAAATCGCATTAATTAAATTTTTTACAATGTTTCTGATATGTGTCTGAAATACAGAAAAAAAAAAAAACATTTTACATTGCAAGTTTAAAAATTATTTGTTTAGGAAATTCTTTCCTGTTTTTGGATGTTTTCATCAATATGTTCACATCATCATTTAACTGTAAATAAAAGTATAATAAAGTAATTATAAATGGAGGGTAGAGTGTTTGTAAAATAGTGCACATGTTTATGTATGCTTATAGTTGTGCCTAAATGTTGTGTATTCTTTTATATATACATATCACTGCTATTGTTCTTTTTCCTTTTTGCAGCTATTGATAATGTGTTCTGTAATTAGATTTTTTTTATAAATTTTCCTATGAAGTGCATTTTGAATAAATTGAATTGCATTATTACTTGCATTAATAAAATAATTATTCTATGTGCAGATAAATCTGCTTTATAGAATTTGACAATATTTCAAAGAAAGAAAGACAAGTATTAAATAATATAAAATCAGACAAATCAATTGTATTTCCATACTGCACCTTGATTCACCTATATATGATAACATACAGTAACAAAAAAATGATATATGATATTGCTTTTTTGCTTGACAGGTATGACATCCTTAGAATTACTGACTAATTTATTAACATTGTTTGGAATGTAGAATGTTAAATAACCATGTTGTTATATATATATATATATATATATATATATATATATATATATATATATATATATATATATATATATATATATATATATATATATATATCCTTAAAAAAATCACATGTGGATTTGAAATAAATGGAATAGATATTCATTGTTTACTATCAATATTAATTTCCTTTAACCATTATAACTCTTTTTTAAATTGACATAAAGTATTGTTTATTTGCTTCATTTTATAACCAACATCAAGTGATTCCTGAGAAAATATCTCAATATTTGTCAGTTTATCACCTTGGTAATGACATAATTTTTCATAACAAAACAAAAAGATCTAAAACTTGCCATCTTATGCATATTTGGTATTTTTGATTTACAATTTATATATTCTTTTTTTTTGCAATAGCTTGATTATTAATTTATAATTTAATATACTGATATCTTTTGTAATAATTAAATCCAAATATTTAATATTTTTCTCCTGTTCCTTTTCAATAATCATTTCAAGCCATTCAAATCAGTTAACTCCTCTACAAGCAAATTTATAGTATTAGTTTTTCCACAAACAAAAAAAATATCCATATGCCTTTTGCAAATTTTAATATCTTTAAAAGAACACCTATTTAAAATACTACCCTCATATGTAGATTACACAAAATTACAAACTTGTGCAACTTCAGGTAGACCCATACGTCAGTCTTAAGACATATTATAATATTGACTATCAAAATATGCAACAATGTTATCAGTGTTGATTCTTTGAAAATTGTTAATATTAACATTGTTGCATCTTTTGAATGTCAATATTATAAAATGTGTAAAGGTTGGCCTATGAATCTGCCTGTAGTTGCACAAGATGTCAATTTTGTGTTGTCAGCATATGAGAGTTGTATTTTAAATATGTGCTCTTTTAAAGATATTAAAATTTACAAAAGGTATGTGGATAATGTTTTTGTTTATGGAAATACAAATACTATAAATTTGCTTGTAGGTTAATTAAATAATTTGTATGGCTTGAAATGGACTATTGAAAAGAAACAGGACAAAAATATTAAATATTTGGATTTAATTATTACAACAGATAACAGTATATTAAATTATAAATTAATAATCAAGCCATTGCATAAAAGTGGATATATAAATTGTAAATCAAAAGTACAAATTATGCATAAGATGGAAAGTTTTAGATCTTTTTTGTTTCATAACAAAAATATATATATATTGTTACCAAAGTGATAAACTGAAAAATATTGAGATATTTGTCAAACAATTAATTGATGTTGGTTATAAAATGGAACAAATAAACAATACTTTATGTCAATTTAAAAAGAGTTATAATGGTTTAATGGAAATAAAAATTGTTAGTAAACAGTGGTTATATATTCCATTTATTTCAAATCCACAAGTGAAATTTTTAAGGATATATATATATAAATTTATAAATAAATATTTGAACATACAGTACTTAATAGTTTATAAAAAATATATGTATGCTGACATTTTTTAAAAGTGATAGTTGACAAAGCTACAAGTTAGTTGAAAGCACTTCTAAGTGACAGTTATACATATATTTTTATAAACTATTAAGTACTGTATGTTCAAATATTTATTTATAAATTTATATATATTATGTTGAAGAAATACAGACATTGATTTGTAATATATATATATATATATATATATATTGTAACAGGCACATACGTATGTTACATTGTTTTTTATTAGTAAAAAACTTCTTTTTTTTAAGAATTAAAAATAAAAAAAATCATCTTAAACTCGCATATATATAAAATCGCACAGATAAATAATTATTAAAATAAAACTTTATTAAAGAAAAAGTATTTTAAAACTAAATTTTCAAAAAAGATTTAGAGATAAAAATAAATGTTTAAGTTTGAAAACAGATTAATTAATCTTTTGTAAAATGGAAATGATTATTTTAATTAGTAAATTAGCCTTGGGCATCTAAAATGTATAAGCAATGGTCAGCTAGGAAAACAATAGGAACATAATGGCCAATGAAAGAAATCCATCGGGGAAATGGGACCTCAACGGAAGGATCATCATCAACGATGATGTAACGTCCATTGGATCCTAAAGTTATGTATAAAAAGAAAAAAATTAGAAATAAAAAGTGATTTGTTTAATTATTAAGAGAGGACTGAAATGTGTTAAGTCAGAGAGTTGGAGGTGAAGGGATTGAAAAGATGCACTCTTCAATTCCTTCAGTTATTAAAAAAAAGAAAAAAAGAAATGAAACTTCACTCTTCTTATACTGAGGACAACAGGATCATCGGGGAATTTAATGTGGATTTCAAATGGCAAGCAATGGATAAAATGAACGTTTTGAAATCATAAGAACTTTTTGAAATCTCAGCTTTAAATATAAATAATTTATGAACATTTCTAAACAAAAGAACTCTAAATACTAAACTTTTCAATATTTATAAATATAAGAATTTCCTATCTGACTAAAGTAGGTAAAATGTAATTTGATGTATTTCTTTTGTAAAATCATTTCCATTTATATTTTTTTGTTCTTTAAGTTTTATTATGATTTCTGTTTTCAGATAAATTAAAATACATCAATGATAAACTTAAGTCAGGCGTGAATGGCTGTATAGATTTGTAAAGTTATATTAGGGGAGCATAATCTTAGGTTATTCATGTCATTGTTGAATTGGGTCAATGGATTGGAAATATTGATGTAGTTAGTAGATGTAATGCAAGATTCGCTATGGGCAGAATCACTTGTGTACGCCACACACTTCCTCTTGCCTAGGGAATGCGATTGTAAGTCGGCAAAATGACCGCAGTCCATTTCTATGGAGTTTTTTTTATTGTTCTTCTCATTAGATAGATGTAATATTCCGATCTAATGAGAGTCAATGTCTTATCTTAACCTACTTTGTGTTGCTGTATTCGTATTACATTGAATACATCGATATATAAGATGGATTGATGCCAGGTTGACTGCTAACTTTTAGCCTAAAGCTAAATGGGGATAGAATGTTTTATCTTCAAATGCAAATCTATGTAGTCTATTCATACTCGACACTAAATAAAAATGCATTAAATTTAAGTTGTTTATAGATGCTTGCATGGATTCATTACCGGCTAATTATGTTTTGGTTTTCATATTTGATCAAAATATATATAGACATTCAATAAATACTGATACCTTACGGTGAGTATCAAAAATCTATTTATTTGGATGTCTTTTAAGTTATTGGTAACAATGCAGGCATCTTATGGTGAATGCTATTGGGTTACTTATAACTTTCCTTTTGACATTGATTGTACCAATGATTTTGTATTTTGATCGTTTATGTTTATTTTGAAATGTTTTTGACCGTGGAATCTATGTAACCGATCTATACTCAACATTTTTAAACAAATCTGTGTGAACTAATAATAGTATAAAATTTAAAATGTAAATTAAAAATCTAAAATAAAAGTAAAAATAATGGTAAATGTTAAAGTAAACATATTAAAATAATAATGTTAAATCTTATATATAATGTGCGTAAATAAATTTTTGTATGTTAATTACTGGCAGTGGCTTATTTTATTTATTTTTTTAATATTGAAATATAATTAGATAAGATATTATATTATTAAATCTCTGCTACTCCCTGAACTAGTGACTTGGGTTAATGACCGGAATCAAAATTAAAAAAAAAAAAAAAAAATTTTTTTTACTTACATATTTGCCTACTTTATATTTTTTTCTAGGTTAAAATGCCTAGATGGAGCCCTGTAGTGCCGATCACGTTAATCTCTCTTTATCTGGATCATTACAATATATATATATATATATATAAAGAATGTGTTTAATGTATCATTCTATGTTCCAAACAATGTTAATAAATTAGTCAATAATTCTAAGGATGTCATACCTGTCAAGCAGAAAAGTAATATCATATATCAAATTTTTGTGACTGTATGTTATCATATGTAGATGAATCCAGTTGCAGTATTGATAAGAGATTAAAGGAGCTTGAATTGTTATATAAGCATGTAAAAATAATGGTGATTTAATGATTGTTTCAGTTTTCTTTGATAATGAACAAACATGTAAATATAAATTTACATTTGATTTTGAGAGTGTGAAAATTCATCATGAAGAGATAATCCATAATAAAAGAAAAATTAAGGAGGCAATTTTTATAAATAGGAATAAAAAGGATTTAATAAATGGGCAAGTTATTAACATTAACAGTCTGACTGCAAAGTTTGAGTTAACTTGAGATTCTGCTGTAAATAGTCTATTTCCCATAATTTTATGGTAAAATTATGTTTTTGCATTTTTTAGGTTAAAATAAGTTCCATAAGATTCTGCCCTCTCTTGAATTATTTTACAAAAAAAATCAATAAAACTGTCATTAAAGGTTGAAAAAAAGAAGTAGATAGTCTCTTCTTGAATATTATTGGCTGTTACATTTCAACAACAAAGAAAATTGTTGTCAATAACTGAAGAGTTACGATTTCTTTTTGTTTCATTTCAAAAATGATAACCGAATGTTTTAGACCATTTTAAAAGTATTTTTTGACAAATTATAAATTATTTTGATAAAATATGCTAATAATAAAATTATTTTAGAAAAATAGGTAAGAGTTTAGCAAAAATTATTTTTAAGCACCGTAAAAATCATTGACATCACAAAATGTCAGCAACACTTTTTTAATTGGTGAATAACATTTGTGATTAAGATTTATGTTATTGAATATTTTTATAATTATAAATAACAAAGTTATTTTTGAAAAAACTTTTGTTGACTTTCCTAACTTGACAAATTATTATTGACAAATTACTAATGTACTTTTACAAATAAAATGAAACTGATTATAATATTAAAATATGAATATACTTTTATGCTTTAGTTTGTGAATTGACCAATTAGAAGTTTGAGTTTTACCTCAGTTGGCCAATAAACTTAATCCAAAGTGAAGTGGTTAAAATAGGAATTCATGGGATTTGAATTGATGATGTTTGCTTCCCCTTTGTTTTTTTTTTAATTTAATAGCAGTTAAGGCAAGTTTAAAAAATTAACCAAAAGTACTTTTGCAGATTTAGATACTGTTTTTAATAGTTTATTACAGTTAAATTTATTAATTTTATTATAATTATAATAAATAAATATGCATAAAAATTAATCTTGACTTTTAAATGAAATTATAATATATATATATATATAAAATACATATTTTGCGGGTTCATCCGTGTTAAAAACTTTTAATATCAATATACTGACGTTTCGACTTGGTCACACAAGCCATCCACAGAGTTATAAAAAGGTAGAAAGACGGTTGTAGAGGCGCTACAATCACTGGTTTGAATAAAACATTAAAAATCCCACCAATAGCAAAAATGTTAAATTTAAGAATGTTTTTTAAAGAAATCTTTCCAAATAGGAGGAAGTTTGCACGTATCATCTCGCTTATTGATACAATCTGGCCTTTTAAGTATCTCAATGGCTTCTCTGATTTTGCATTGGTAGAGATTATCACATCTGGATATGATCCTGGTACTAGAAAAATCTATTTTATGAACTGAATCTATAGTATGGAGTGAGAGTGCTGATGATGATGAGTGTTGTTTAACTGCATTAGCATGCTCATCTCTCCTAACACTGATGCGACGATTACTCATACCTATGTAAGAAGCTTTACAATTTTTACATGAGAGTTGATAGACACCATGAGATTCAAGAGGGATTGAATCCTTAGGCTTGGTTATTATATTGCTGATCTTTTGATGAGCAGAAAATGCTGTATCTATATTATAGCGTTTTAATATACGTCCGATACTGTCTGTAATTCCTTTTACATATGGAACACAAATCCTAATAGCTGACTTATCATCTTTTTGTTTCCTATTTTGTCTATTTTGGGCTTGAAATAAGGCTTTTTTTATAAATTTGTAATTATAACTATTTGCTAATAAAACACTATTAATATGATTTATTTCTTCTTTCAGATGTGTGTCATCTGAAAGGTTAATTGCTCTATTTAAAAGAGTTTTGGCTACAGAAACTATCTGAGTTGGGTGATGATGAGAATGGAAATGTAAATATCTGTCTGTGTGTGTATCCTTTCTGTAAATAGAAAAAGATAAACTATTTGGTGTTCTGGTGACTAGAACATCAAGAAAAGGGAGTTTTCCATCAGACTCTGTCTTCATTGTAAATTTAATATGAGGATGCATATTATTTAAATGTAAGAAAAAATCATCTAATGTATTTTTTCCATGTTGCCATATGACAAAAGTGTCATCTATGTATCTGAGCCAAATGAGAGGTTTTAAAGATGATGATTCTAAAGCACGAGTTTCTATATATTCCATGAATAAATCAGCTATTACTCCTGAGATAGGTGAGCCCATAGGAGTAACAAAAACTTGTCTGTAATGCTGTCCATTGTATACAAAATATGTATTTAAGAGACAATGTTTAATCAAAGCAATAATATGGTTTGGTAAATTGCAACGTTATGAGATTATATTTAAAGCTTCATCAATTGGAATGTTTGTAAACAAAGACACGACATCAAAACTGACCAAAATGTCACTAGCATTAATTTTTAAACTTTTTAAAACAGAAATAAAATGAAGAGAGTTTTTAATATATGATTTAATAGATGGGATTGTAGGTTTAATGAAATTCGATAAGTATCTAGCTAAAATATGAGTTGGAGAACCTATTGCACTTACTACTGGACGAAGAGGGGTATCTGGTTTGTGAATTTTTGGAAGTCCATAAAATTTTGGACAGACACAAGATTTTTCATGAGGGATTATTTTATTTTTTATCTCTGTTTCAATAGGTGATTTATTAATAATAGCTTATGTTGGTTTTTTAAATATGTAGTATGATCTCTTTTTGATAGTTTATAAGTTTTATTACTAAGCAGATCTAAAATTTTATTATGGTAAATGTCACGATCCATTACAACTGTGGCATTACCATTATCAGCTGGAAGTACAACAATTGATTTGTACGATTTTATATTATTTAATGCTTCTCTTTCTTTCTTTGAAAAATTATTTTTAGGAAGCTTAGCTTTTTTTAAAATATTACAAATCTCAGCTCTAGCTGAATCAGCCGATGTAGAATCAATTTTATCAAGAGCTGATTCAACATTACAGACAATTTTCTCAAAAAGTATCCGGGAAGGTGTTAAAGCAAAATTGAAACTTTTTTCTAAAACCGAAATTTCATCTGTAGAGAGGGCTTTCTTAGATAAATTGTAAACGGTTTTTTGATTTGGATACATAATGTTTGGGGATTGTGTTCTAATTAGCATTTGCAATTTTTTTCTTTTGCTTTGCTGTTACCGATTCCGAATCTTTAAATGATCGAAAACTTGCAATACGATCAAAACCAGTCCACAGTAAAGGATGTACTTTATTACTAAGGAATAAACGTAAATGTAGCAATACTTTATCAATTTTGTCTAAATTTTTCCGAGTTTCTTTAATAAAAGAGTTTAAAATAATATTGCTGGTTTTCCTTAGAATTTTACTAACATTATAATTGTTTTTGTGAAACACAATTTTACAGCAAGTGGGTATAACGTTGTGATTTTTGCACGCTAACAAAAAAGATAAATTACAAAGTAACTTACATTTTTTACTCCACGTTCTTTCAAATATACGAAGCTGTTTAAAAAATTCTAAGGAAAACCAGCAATATTATTTTAAACTCTTTTATTAAAGAAAGTCAGAAAAATTTAGACAAAATTGATAAAGTATTGCTACATTTACGTTTATTCCTTAGTAATAAAATACATCCTTTACTGTGACTGGTTTTGATCGTATTGCAAGTTTTCGATCATTTAAAGATTGAGAGCAATACGGTAACAGCAAAAAAAAAATATAAACCCAAACATTATGTATCCAAATCAAAAAACCGTTTCCAATTTATCTAAGAAAGCCCTCTCTACAGATGAAATTTCAGTTTTAGAAAAAGGTTTCAATTTTGCTTCCTTCGACTACCTTTTGAGAAAATTGTCTGTAATGTTGAATCAGCTCTTGATAAAATTGATTCTACATCGGCTGATTTAGCTAGAGCTGAGATTTGTAATATTTTAAAAAAAGCTAAGCTTCCTAAAAATAATTTTTCAAAGAAAGAAAGACAAGCATTAAATAATATAAAATCGGATAAATCAATTGTTGTACTTCCAGCTGATAAAGGTAATGCCACAGTTGTAATGGATCATGACATTTACCATAATAAAATTTTAGATCTGCTAAGTGATAAAACTTATAAACTATCAAAAAGAGATCATACTACATATTTGGAAAAAACAACAAAAGCTATTATTAATAAATCACCTATTGAAACAGAGATAAAAAATAAAATAATCCCTCGTGAAAAATCTTGTGTCTGTCCAAAATTTTATGGACTTCCAAAAATTCACAAACCAGATACCCCTCTTCGTCCAATAGTAAGTGCAATAGGTTCTCCAACTCATATTTTAGCTAGATACTTATCGGATTTCATTAAACCTACAATCCCATCTATTAAATCATATATTAAAAACTCTCTTCATTTTATTTCTGTTTTAAAAAGTTTAAAAATTAATGCTAGTGACATTCTGGTCAGTTTTGATGTCGTGTCTTTGTTTACAAACATTCCAATTGATGAAGCTTTAAATATAATCTCACAACGTTGCAATTTACCAGACCATATTATTGCTTTGATTAAACATTGTCTCTTAAATACATATTTTGTATACAATGGACAGCATTACAGACAAGTTTTTGGTACTCCTATGGGCTCACCTATCTCAGGAGTAATAGCTGATTTATTCATGGAATATATAGAAACTCGTGCTTTAGAATCATCATCTTTAAAACCTCTCATTTGGCTCAGATACATAGATGACACTTTTGTCATATGGCAACATGGAAAAAATACATTAGATGATTTTTTCTTACATTTAAATAATATGCATCCTCATATTAAATTTACAATGGAGACAGAGTCTGATGGAAAACTCCCTTTTCTTGATGTTCTAGTCACCAGAACACCAAATAGTTTATCTTTTTCTATTTACAGAAAGGATACACACACAGACAGATATTTACATTTCCATTCTCATCATCACCCAACTCAGATAGTTTCTGTAGCCAAAACTCTTTTAAATAGAGCAATTAACCTTTCAGATGACACACATCTGAAAGAAGAAATAAATCATATTAATAGTGTTTTATTAGCAAATAGTTATAATTACAAATTTATAAAAAAAGCCTTATTTCAAGCCCAAAATAGACAAAATAGGAAACAAAAAGATGATAAGTCAGCTATTAGGATTTGTGTTCCATATGTAAAAGGAACTACAGACAGTATCGGACGTATATTAAAACGCTATAATATAGATACAGCATTTTCTGCTCATCAAAAGATCAGCAATATAATAACCAAGCCTAAGGATTCAATCCCTCTTGAATCTCATGGTGTCTATCAAATCTCATGTAAAAATTGTAAAGCTTCTTACATAGGTATGAGTAATCGTCGCATCAGTGTTAGGAGAGATGAGCATGCTAATGCAGTTAAACAACACTCATCATCATCAGCACTCTCACTCCATACTATAGATTCAGGTCATAAAATAGATTTTTCTAGTACCAGGATCATATCCAGATGTGATAATCTCTACCAATGCAAAATCAGAGAAGCCATTGAGATACTTAAAAGGCCAGATTGTATCAATAAGCGAGATGATACGTGCAAACTTCCTCCTATTTGGAAAGATTTCTTTAAAAAACATTCTTAAATTTAACATTTTTGCTATTGGTGGGATTTTTAATGTTTTATTCAAACCAGTGATTGTAGCGCCTCTACAACCGTCTTTCTACCTTTTTATAACTCTGTGGATGGCTTGTGTGACCAAGTCGAAACGTCAGTATATTGATATTAAAAGTTTTTAACACGGATGAACCCGCAAAATATGTATTTTATATATTTAACCCGTGCAAATCTTCGTTTTAACATTACTAACCTCTACGGGGAGGAAATTTTTAAACAGCTTCGTATATTTGAAAGAACGTGGAGTAAGAAATGTAAGTTACTTTGTAATTTATCTTTTTTGTTAGCGTGCAAAAATCACAACGTTATACCCACTTGCTGTAAAATTGTGTTTCACAAGAACAATTATAATGTTAGTAAAATTCTAAGGAAAACCAGCAATATTATTTTAAACTCTTTTATTAAAGAAACTCGGAAAAATTTAGACAAAATTGATAAAGTATTGCTACATTTACGTTTATTCCTTAGTAATAAAATACATCCTTTACTGTGGACTAGTTTTGATCGTATTGCAAGTTTTCGATCGTTTAAAGATTCGGAATTGGTAACAGCAAAGCAAAAGAAAAAATTGCAAATGCTAATTAGAACACAATCCCCAAACATTATGTATCCAAATCAAAAAACCGTTTACAATTTATCTAAGAAAGCCCTCTCTACAGATGAAATTTCGGTTTTAGAAAAAGGTTTCAATTTTGCTTTAACACCTTCCCGGATACCTTTTGAGAAAATTGTCTGTAATGTTGAATCAGCTCTTGATAAAATTGATTCTACATCGGCTGATTTAGCTAGAGCTGAGATTTGTAATATTTTAAAAAAAGCTAAGCTTCCTAAAAATAATTTTTCAAAGAAAGAAAGACAAGCATTAAATAATATAAAATCGGACAAATCAATTGTTGTACTTCCAGCTGATAAAGGTAATGCCACAGTTGTAATGGATCGTGACATTTACCATAATAAAATTTTAGATCTGCTTAGTGATAAAACTTATAAACTATCAAAAAGAGATCATACTACATATTTGGAAAAAACAACAAAAGCTATTATTAATAAATCACCTATTGAAACAGAGATAAAAAATAAAATAATCCCTCGTGAAAAATCTTGTGTCTGTCCAAAATTTTATGGACTTCCAAAAATTCACAAACCAGATACCCCTCTTCGTCCAATAGTAAGTGCAATAGGTTCTCCAACTCATATTTTAGCTAGATACTTATCGGATTTCATTAAACCTACAATCCCATCTATTAAATCATATATTAAAAACTCTCTTCATTTTATTTCTGTTTTAAAAAGTTTAAAAATTAATGCTAGTGACATTCTGGTCAGTTTTGATGTCGTGTCTTTGTTTACAAACATTCCAATTGATGAAGCTTTAAATATAATCTCACAACGTTGCAATTTACCAGACCATATTATTGCTTTGATTAAACATTGTCTCTTAAATACATATTTTGTATACAATGGACAGCATTACAGACAAGTTTTTGGTACTCCTATGGGCTCACCTATCTCAGGAGTAATAGCTGATTTATTCATGGAATATATAGAAACTCGTGCTTTAGAATCATCATCTTTAAAACCTCTCATTTGGCTCAGATACATAGATGACACTTTTGTCATATGGCAACATGGAAAAAATACATTAGATGATTTTTTCTTACATTTAAATAATATGCATCCTCATATTAAATTTACAATGGAGACAGAGTCTGATGGAAAACTCCCTTTTCTTGATGTTCTAGTCACCAGAACACCAAATAGTTTATCTTTTTCTATTTACAGAAAGGATACACACACAGACAGATATTTACATTTCCATTCTCATCATCACCCAACTCAGATAGTTTCTGTAGCCAAAACTCTTTTAAATAGAGCAATTAACCTTTCAGATGACACACATCTGAAAGAAGAAATAAATCATATTAATAGTGTTTTATTAGCAAATAGTTATAATTACAAATTTATAAAAAAAGCCTTATTTCAAGCCCAAAATAGACAAAATAGGAAACAAAAAGATGATAAGTCAGCTATTAGGATTTGTGTTCCATATGTAAAAGGAACTACAGACAGTATCGGACGTATATTAAAACGCTATAATATAGATACAGCATTTTCTGCTCATCAAAAGATCAGCAATATAATAACCAAGCCTAAGGATTCAATCCCTCTTGAATCTCATGGTGTCTATCAAATCTCATGTAAAAATTGTAAAGCTTCTTACATAGGTATGAGTAATCGTCGCATCAGTGTTAGGAGAGATGAGCATGCTAATGCAGTTAAACAACACTCATCATCATCAGCACTCTCACTCCATACTATAGATTCAGGTCATAAAATAGATTTTTCTAGTACCAGGATCATATCCAGATGTGATAATCTCTACCAATGCAAAATCAGAGAAGCCATTGAGATACTTAAAAGGCCAGATTGTATCAATAAGCGAGATGATACGTGCAAACTTCCTCCTATTTGGAAAGATTTCTTTAAAAAACATTCTTAAATTTAACATTTTTGCTATTGGTGGGATTTTTAATGTTTTATTCAAACCAGTGATTGTAGCGCCTCTACAACCGTCTTTCTACCTTTTTATAACTCTGTGGATGGCTTGTGTGACCAAGTCGAAACGTCAGTATATTGATATTAAAAGTTTTTAACACGGATGAACCCGCAAAATATGTATTTTATATATTTAACCCGTGCAAATCTTCGTTTTAACATTACTAACCTCTACGGGGAGGAAATTTTTAAACAGCTTCGTATATTTGAAAGAACGTGGAGTAAGAAATGTAAGTTACTTTGTAATTTATCTTTTTTGTTAGCGTGCAAAAATCACAACGTTATACCCACTTGCTGTAAAATTGTGTTTCACAAGAACAATTATAATGTTAGTAAAATTCTAAGGAAAACCAGCAATATTATTTTAAACTCTTTTATTAAAGAAACTCGGAAAAATTTAGACAAAATTGATAAAGTATTGCTACATTTACGTTTATTCCTTAGTAATAAAATACATCCTTTACTGTGGACTAGTTTTGATCGTATTGCATGTTTTCGATCGTTTAAAGATTCGGAATTGGTAACAGCAAAGCAAAAGAAAAAATTGCAAATGCTAATTAGAACACAATCCCCAAACATTATGTATCCAAATCAAAAAACCGTTTACAATTTATCTAAGAAAGCCCTCTCTACAGATGAAATTTCGGTTTTAGAAAAAGGTTTCAATTTTGCTTTAACACCTTCCCGGATACCTTTTGAGAAAATTGTCTGTAATGTTGAATCAGCTCTTGATAAAATTGATTCTACATCGGCTGATTTAGCTAGAGCTGAGATTTGTAATATTTTAAAAAAAGCTAAGCTTCCTAAAAATAATTTTTCAAAGAAAGAAAGACAAGCATTAAATAATATAAAATCGGACAAATCAATTGTTGTACTTCCAGCTGATAAAGGTAATGCCACAGTTGTAATGGATCGTGACATTTACCATAATAAAATTTTAGATCTGCTTAGTGATAAAACTTATAAACTATCAAAAAGAGATCATACTACATATTTGGAAAAAACAACAAAAGCTATTATTAATAAATCACCTATTGAAACAGAGATAAAAAATAAAATAATCCCTCGTGAAAAATCTTGTGTCTGTCCAAAATTTTATGGACTTCCAAAAATTCACAAACCAGATACCCCTCTTCGTCCAATAGTAAGTGCAATAGGTTCTCCAACTCATATTTTAGCTAGATACTTATCGGATTTCATTAAACCTACAATCCCATCTATTAAATCATATATTAAAAACTCTCTTCATTTTATTTCTGTTTTAAAAAGTTTAAAAATTAATGCTAGTGACATTCTGGTCAGTTTTGATGTCGTGTCTTTGTTTACAAACATTCCAATTGATGAAGCTTTAAATATAATCTCACAACGTTGCAATTTACCAGACCATATTATTGCTTTGATTAAACATTGTCTCTTAAATACATATTTTGTATACAATGGACAGCATTACAGACAAGTTTTTGGTACTCCTATGGGCTCACCTATCTCAGGAGTAATAGCTGATTTATTCATGGAATATATAGAAACTCGTGCTTTAGAATCATCATCTTTAAAACCTCTCATTTGGCTCAGATACATAGATGACACTTTTGTCATATGGCAACATGGAAAAAATACATTAGATGATTTTTTCTTACATTTAAATAATATGCATCCTCATATTAAATTTACAATGGAGACAGAGTCTGATGGAAAACTCCCTTTTCTTGATGTTCTAGTCACCAGAACACCAAATAGTTTATCTTTTTCTATTTACAGAAAGGATACACACACAGACAGATATTTACATTTCCATTCTCATCATCACCCAACTCAGATAGTTTCTGTAGCCAAAACTCTTTTAAATAGAGCAATTAACCTTTCAGATGACACACATCTGAAAGAAGAAATAAATCATATTAATAGTGTTTTATTAGCAAATAGTTATAATTACAAATTAATAAAAATAGCCTTATTTCAAGCCCAAAATAGACAAAATAGGAAACAAAAAGATGATAAGTCAGCTATTAGGATTTGTGTTCCATATGTAAAAGGAACTACAGACAGTATCGGATGTATATTAAAACGCTATAATATAGATACAGCATTTTCTGCTCATCAAAAGATCAGCAATATAATAACCAAGCCTAAGGATTCAATCCCTCTTGAATCTCATGGTGTCTATCAAATCTCATGTAAAAATTGTAAAGCTTCTTACATAGGTATGAGTAATCGTCGCATCAGTGTTAGGAGAGATGAGCATGCTAATGCAGTTAAACAACACTCATCATCATCAGCACTCTCACTCCATACTATAGATTCAGGTCATAAAATAGATTTTTCTAGTACCAGGATCATATCCAGATGTGATAATCTCTACCAATGCAAAATCAGAGAAGCCATTGAGATACTTAAAAGGCCAGATTGTATCAATAAGCGAGATGATACGTGCAAACTTCCTCCTATTTGGAAAGATTTCTTTAAAAAACATTCTTAAATTTAACATTTTTGCTATTGGTGGGATTTTTAATGTTTTATTCAAACCAGTGATTGTAGCGCCTCTACAACCGTCTTTCTACCTTTTTATAACTCTGTGGATGGCTTGTGTGACCAAGTCGAAACGTCAGTATATTGATATTAAAAGTTTTTAACACGGATGAACCCGCAAAATATGTATTTTATATATTTAACCCGTGCAAATCTTCGTTTTAACATATATATATATTGTGGGTTTATCCGTGTTAAAAACTTTTAATATTAATATACTGACATTTCAAATTGGTCACACAAGCCATCCACAGAGTTATAAAAGGTAGAAAGATGGTTGTAGAGGTGCTACAATTACTGATTTTAATAAAATGATAAAATTCCACCAATAGCAAAAATGTTAAATTTAGCAATGTTTTTTAAAAAAATCTTTCCAAATAGGAGGAAGTTTGCATGTATCAACTTGCTTATTGATACAATCTGGCCTTTTAAGTATTTCAATGGCTTCTCTAATTTTGCATCAGTATAGATTATCACATCTCGATATGATCCTGGTACTAAAAAAATCAATTTTATGACCTGAATCTATAGTATGGAGTGAGAGTGCTGATGATGATGAGTGTTGTTTAACTGCATTAGCATGCTCATCTCTCCTAACACTGATGTGATGATTACTCGTACCTAGGTAATAAGCTTTACAATTTTTACATGAGATTTGATAGACACCATGAGATTCAAGAGGGATTGAATCCTTAGGCTTGGTTATTATATTGCTGATCTTTTGATGAGCAGAAAATGCTGTATCTATATTATAGCATTTTAGTATATGTTCGATACTGTCTGTAGTTTCTTTTACATATGGAACACAAATCCTAATAGCTGATTTATCATCTTTTTGTTTCCTATTTTGTCTATTTTGAGCTTGAAATAAGGCTTTTTTATAAATTTGTAATTATAACTATTTGCTAATAAAACACTATTAATATGATTTATTTCTTCTTTCAGATGTGTCTCATCTGAAAGGTTAATTGCTCTATTTAAAAGAGTTTTGGCTACAGAAACTATCTGAGTTTGATGATGATGAGAATGGAAATGCAAATATCTGTCTGTGTGTATATCTTTTCTGTAAATAGAAAAAGATAAACTATTTGGTGTTCTGGTGACTAGAACATGAAGAAAAGGGAATTTTCCATCAGACTTTATTTCCATTGTAAATTTAATGAGGATGCATATTATTTAACTGTAAGAAAAAATCATCTAATTTATTTTTTCCATGTTGCCATATGACAAAAGTGTCATCTATGTATCTGAGCCAAATGAGAGGTTTTAATGATGATGATTCTAAAGTACGAGTTTCTATATATTCCATGAATAAATCAGCTATTACTCTTGAGAATGGTGAGCCCATGGGAGTAACAAAAACTTGTCTGTAATGCTGTCCATTATAACTCTGTGGATGGCTAGTGTGACGAAATCGAAACTTCAGTATATTAATATTAAAAGTTTTTAACACAGATGAACCCGCAATATATATATATATATATATATATATATATATATATATATATATATATATATATATATATATATATATATATATATATATATATATATATAAGATTAAATTATATATTTTGTTTTTCAAAAGAAGATAAATATTTTATTGTAATTGTGTAGTGATTAAATGAATGCGATGTCAACAAATTTAATTGCTTGTCAATTTTATTTACATTTTATTTTAATATTAAATTTATAGATAGAAAAAATATTTACAAAACACTTTTTAAAAATATTAGCACAAATTGAAATTCAAATTATATA
>JAQFVV010008627.1:0-26214 GCA_028023455.1 Epiperipatus broadwayi | reverse complement strand
TACAATTTTATTAGAATGAATTCTGGAAGGTTTGATTTGTCAAGTAATCTTGCGGATATGTGCATCTGAAGATTATTACTTCATTAATATTATCAAAAATATGAGACAACATTAATAAAATTGAAATAACATAAAAATTGGTGATCACTATGTCCACTTCAAAACTATAACTTTAGCAGATCGATTCTTATTTTTAATTAATTGCTTGATCACCTATCCATTTTAAATAAATAAGCAAAGCATTTTTATATTTGATTGGTGATACAGAGGATAAATCATAACAGCATCGTAGTTGAGCATGAAAGTTGGGGTAAGGCATCAGGAATTGATGAGATTCCCAGTTGAATTATTACAGAGAAAAGTTTGAGAAGAATTGTTTAATAATCATAATTTAAGATTCAGAAAAATGTGTAGGAAATCTTCTATAATTGTGATTCACTTTCAAGAATCTAATTTTAAAATAAAATAAACTTCATTTACCATGTGATTACGATGAAGATCTCAGATAGATTTCAAATAGATCAGACATGTTCCTAACTCAAGTACAGTTTGAATTTAGTGAAATAGAAGAGTTAAGAGATGGAAATGAAATGATGAGAATCATTATTTTTTCATGAGGAGATAAATTGATCTTGACATAGTGCTTTAATAAATTCAATTCAGGTTTTTTAATTGGACATATTAAAAAAAAAAAAGATATAGATTTGAATAAAAAGATATTTATTAAAAATTTGTATGTGAATCATAAAATATATTTACAGTTAAATAGTTTTTTTATAAATGAAACAAATATAAAAAGAGGTAAACAGCAAACATCTTATCTATGTCTTATTCTGTTTAATATATAGGCAATTAGATAAATTAGTGGTTTATCTAAAGTGATGAAATTAGACTGCTTGGAACTTGAGAAAATTTCCAAATGCCCTTCTTCAACCCAGATCATGAACATGAGTAACAACTTTATAATGAATTTTTTCTATTCCTCTCTTTATATATTTTTTGATAGTTTATGTAATAAATCTGATCATTCTAATTTTAATTTCTTAATTATCTTCTAAATCTTTCTTCTTTTGATAATCAAACATTTTTAACTTGTAAATAACAACTCTTCAAAATAAATTCATCTTTCTAACATCAAATTTTAATGTTTAACAAAATATTTTCTTAATTAGAAACTTATTTTGCCATTGCCACTTTAATTTTCTGTTTTCACAATCTCTATTACTAGTTATTAAGTTATACATGTTTGCTGCTTATGGATAAGTTGTAGTAACCAATTTTAAAATATTGTGATGATACCATTATACTTGATCAGCACCCTAAATATTTCATTATAACATTTCAATATTCAAAATTAACCCATGTTTCCATATAAGTGTCTTATTTCACTTTTTGAAAGAATCTGAATGTTTGTTTGTTTTGTTTTTTCAGAAAAAAAAAGTATTTCTTCTTACTCAAATGAAATATACAGAATGATCCATAAACAAGCATAAAATTATGGCACTATTAGACTAAAAATTTATTGATACAAACTCACAAGGAATACTAAAGAACGAACTGCAAATATTTAAATAATACAATAAGTCCAAAAATCAAAGAAAATTTTAAAATTAGAAGATAGATTTGCTTAATAAGACTTTGCCAGCTATATAAATAGAAAAACATATTTAATAAATCATAAAACATATATTAAATCAATAATAAAATATGGCAATATATAAAGCATGGTCGGAAAAAAGAATACATGTAAAGAAGTGAAAGCTTTAAAGCTATTAGCAGAATATAATGATGAAATATACAATGACACTATCTTTAAAAAATTTTGATATTAAATAATATTCTTCCTTGCATACTTTTTGATGCTAAACAGAAATAAAAGTAGGCTGCCTTTTATAAAAGTAGCAAATTGATTCTTTATTGTATAAAAATAGTAAAATATTTCAATTTTTGTAAATTCTAAACTTTAATGGCAATGAGTGATTAATATTTTTGTTTATGAATGTGTATATGTGAAAATTTAAAAACGAATTTCAGAACAAATTTTAATAATAGTTTTCGAATCAAAATGAAAAGGCACCTTTTTAGTTACATAAGTATTTCTTTAGTTGAAAAATGAAAATATTTTTATCGTTTAAAAAAAATAAAAAATTCTGACACTTTCCTTTATCAGCTAGACGAAACGTCATAGATTATTGAATATTTAGATAAACTCCCTAAAGAAAACTATTATAGCGATTCCTTTTTGAGAGAAGTTTGTAATCCACTTGAAAATAAAAAGTATACTTCTTTTACATCAGAAACGAACAAATTGCTTTCATTACATGATAATGATGCTTGAAAATTATAAAACTTATGAATCGAAAAAAGAAGGGCTTATATATAACCATTCCCATTTATATTAGTATTTAAATATGAATATTGATATATGAGTTATCAAATGAAAGTAAAACGCAAATCTAAAACTTTTTAAAATATAAAACACAGGCTTATTATATACCTGTGTCTATATATGTAATACAGGGTATATGAGCACAGACTTTCAGATGACCCATCACTTTCCACTCTATCTAATAACACAGATACACTCAAGCATATATATGCTGAAAAGATAAATAATCACCAATATACGTATTTCATGCTAAACCAGCAATCATCAGTTGGTCCAGATTATCATCTCCCACACATATATACTATAAGTGCTCAGATATATATTACGATAGACAATCTTCATACTTTAATGGACAGGCTCCAATCTACTACACACTCCAACTCTTCAACCGTCCATCCAATTGAAAATCTGATGATGGATTGCTCGAAGGCCACCCTTAGGCCGAGATTCTTGTCAAACCCATGTTGACTTAAGGTCAATCAGAACCCCACAACAGGACATAATCATTTAATACTGTAACGGTTTATTCCGGCGTAAACACGTATATATGTGGAATACATTTATTACGTATTTCAAACCTAAGTTTTTGCACTTTTATTTAATAAAAATTATAATATGAACACATATATATGTAGTTGGTTTTGCAATGTACTCTAATTACTCGCCCAGCATATTTATGAGCATCAATGATGACCTCAAGCACCAATCTTACCTATGAATAAATAAGAATTATGCTGGGAGAGGATGAATATCTATTTCTGGTGATTAGAGCTTGTACCTCTGGCTAGCTCACTCAGAGGTAGTAGTCGTTGACCGTGAAAAAGAGGTGGAGGGAACATCCTACTTTTTGCTTTTTAATACTATTCTAAGAAATTAACACGGACACCTACAATTAAATTTATAACACTAATTAATATTTATTAATACAAAACAAATAATAAAAACCCCATAGAACCCCGTAATTGGATATTGGTTTGCGCCCGAATAATTAAATAACCCGCATGTAAATACACTTGCATAAGTTCATAAATGCAATACACAAAAAATACACATCATAACTTGAAAACAATTTCAATCAGGCATTGTCTATTAAGGTGTATCTTTATACAGGGTATTATTTCAACTTTCTCTTCATTTACTTTTAACCCTTTTAAGCATTATTTAATAGGATGTGCTTTCATTCAAAATAGTTACTATCATTTACGAAAATGTTTGGTTTACCTCGTTATCTCACCCGGATGTAGATTATTAGCAATTTTCCAATGGCTTCGTGCTGCACTGTACGATTAAAGAATTTCTTTCTTTGGTAGGATTCCATAAGGCAATCAATGGCGTCCAGTGAATGCTGTTCTTTTCATGGCTCTAGGAAGGGCTTCGCTCCTACATTGACAGTGACGGAGGTATCTCCGCAGGATGGATGGCATAGCCCGGCCCGTTCTGTTCTTCTATCCCAGCCTGTTCATGATTTTTCGATTATAAACTTTTTTTCTTTTTACTAATTTTTCCTACAATCCTGCTCGTGATAGTCACAGCTCTAGAAGTCCTCTAAGTTCAGCTTTCTCGACTCTAATTAATTATACTATTGTTGTTTCTGCTTGTGAAATGAAAATCTTTTCAATAACTTTTCTTATCTTTGTTTCTTTTATCTATGCTTAGGAATTTCCAATTTACCTTGTGATCTACACTCGACCTTTCATTGTTTCTTATTATTAACATTTTATTTTATTAATTAAAATGTCTTTGTCTCAAGATAGCGATCTGCAACTTTTCGGGTCCTTTCTTTGCAATTAATTTTTTTTAATTTGTAACATTCTTCCTTTAGTTGACCATCTTAGAATATTTCTTTTTAAATTAAAATAACTTTATTCCTTTTTATGAAATTATTACATTTACTCACTCATGCGGCAATATAAACACGCTTATAAATAAACATCAGAGCACAAACCATATAATCCCCTGTCCCTCTTATATTTCAATCTGTTTTTTATTTACTTACTTAAATATATATATATGCGCTTGCATACAAGACCACAACGAAAATGAATAATAACAATTTACTTAATATTACACTTGATTTAATTAGATATGATGCTCGGTAGTATTACCCTCTGACTTAGAACAGGGTTTGAACTCAGCCCTGTTATAATACATATGCAAGGATGGGCAGATATCTCTACAATGTAATAACTGAAACACAGGCTTATTATATACCTGTGTCTATATATGTAATACAGGGTATATGAGCACAGACTTTCAGATGACTCATCTCTTTGCCTGTCCATTAAAGTATGAAGATTGTCTATCTTAATATATATCTGAGCACTTATAGTATATATGTGTGGAAGATGATAATCTGGACCAACTGATGATTGCTGGTTTAGCATGAAATACGCATATTGGTGATTATTTATCTTTTCAGCATATATGTGCTTGAGTGTATCAGTGTTATTAGATAGAGTGGAAAGTGATGGGTCATCTGAAAGTCTGTGCTCATATATCCTGTATTAAAATATGTTTTATAATTTCTCAAAAAAAAAAAAAAATGATAGTAACAAAATAAAATAACTGAATGGTTTCTTCCTCGAGATTTTATAAAACATTCGAGTACCGGAAATGACAGAACTGGGATATGACCCGTGGACCTGGGTCACTCTAATGCATCAATCTTGCACGATGGATTATAATGAATTCGAAAAATTTAACAAACGCAAATACTTTGAGCAAAGTTTTCATGCAAATGGAAACTTAATGAATAAAATTAATAACAGAATTAAAACTTTCATTGAATGCCTTTGAAAGAAATAACTCAATATTAAAAGATAATACAGTTTGAAATATTGTTAGCACTTAAATAAATATGGAGACATATATTTTAGGAATAACAAGATGAGAATGAAAGGGAAATTTGTAGGTAAGAGAATAAACAGATTAAAAAATTGAAATGGGGCTAGATTGAACATATTCTTAAAAGAAATAACATTTAATGGATAATTGAAGTTTTGAATTAGATTTGAAAGCTTATAAAAGCATAAAAAGAATTACATAAGATGAATGAATGAGATAAAGTGTCTTGGAGTGATGTGCAAAAAAAAATAACTGAATTAAATTTATAAGAATCATTCTGTAGTGGATTCATAGTAATTGAAAATGATTATGATAATTCCACCAATACCAATCATGAAAAAAAAAACCAGAATTTATTTCTAAAATAACAAGCATTTGTTCTCATCACAGATCCTGCATACATTTACTCAGAAATATCAAATACGATATATAACATGAGTTGAGCATTCCAATAATAGAACAATGGTAAATCATTCTTCATGTAGTGCCTAGATTACACATTAATTGTATAAAAAAAAATTATAAAAATAAGTATTGATCAATTTACAAAAAAATTATTTGATATCACTGAAACCAAATCAATCTTAATAGACCTTTAGAAAATTAAACTTATATTTGGGAAATAAAAAGCATCTTACAGAAAGTTTATATTTATATTAGGGGGTTCAATATCAGAATAATGCAATACAATCCACTGTGACCTCCTTTTATGGAGTCAGGAATCCCTCAGCTATGCCCATAGAAATTTGTCAGTCACTTTACTTTCCCTTTCTATTCACCGCCCTAAGTTTTTCCAATATTTTTCTCTATCTTGCTCCATCCCATTTCCACAATATAATTTTTGTTAACTCCATGGCCTTTATATCTAAATCCCTCTTATCTTTTCACAAACCCAGCATAAAAACCAAGAATCCACTTTCTGTATAATCACTTTGTTTATATTTATTCTTTCACAACTTCATTATTTGTACCCTTTCTGCTTTTAAGCATTTACATTCAAATAACAGATGCCTAATATTTTCTATGCCCTCCCTACACAACTTGCAGACTAAATCACCCACATTTTTCCATTTATGTGAATATTCTCTTGTTGCTAAAGATATATATTTAAAATCTTTTTACTCTCCATACTAATTTTTCATTTCTCCAACTCCCTATTCTTTATTAATGCATCTATTCTCCTACACCATTCCTTGCCTCTATAACTCACAATAATTCTTCTAACACAATCATCCCACCTTTTGTACAAGTATACCGACATAAATTAACTTTATCTTAATCTTCTGCATAACATACTACATTTCTCACCCATCTTGCTGCCTGACCTTTACTCATAACCCAATTAAATATTATTTTGGCTATTCTCTTATTATCCATAAACTGCAATCTACAGAACATTTTCATATTGCTTTTTGCATCTCTCACATAAAAACTTGACCATTCCATTTCTCATTGAATTACCTTCTTTGCTATCCATGCATCTGCATATAATGCATGTATTCCTACTTCTCTTTATACTTTTTCTAAGTAATATAACACTCCTTTACAATCACATAATACATCGTTACCATTAGTTAACTTTGCTACTGCCACTCCTTTCCATACAATTCTAGCTATATCATATTTATTATATAAAAACACTGTTAATTTCTTTATCAGTCCCTTCTTTGTGTCATTAATCATTTTTTTCTCTTATTCATCCAAGCAATTTTTCTGATTACTTAAGATGATTCCCAAATAGTTATACCTATTCACCACACTTAACTTTATATCCCCAAAGAAAAATTTGTTGTATTCTCTTTCCCCAGTATTAATCATCATTACTTTTGATTTTTCTTCACTAAATTTAATCCCAATCTCTTTACCCATTCTTGGGACATATTCTCAGCATAACTTCCATATCTTCCCTTCTTTCTCTGTACAAGAAGACATCATACACAAATAAAAGACCCGATAATGTATATACTTCCTTTCCACCTATTAATGATATCTCTACCCCTCTTCCTAGTCTTTCTAATGCTCTCTCCATTTCTCTCAAATACAACAAAAACAAAATAGGTGACATTGAGCATCCTTGCCTTAGTTCCACCCCATTTTTAACTTTAACTAATTATATACTCCCTAATTGACATGTATAGTAATTATTTTCATGCAATCGTTTAATAAGATCCACTAAAGCTCCATCCATTTGCAAATTTATTAAACTTATCCATAATGTATTTCTATTTACTCTATCATATGCCTTCTCTTTATCTATAAAAATCATATATAACTGTCTGCCTGTATTTCTATTCATATCTATAAGTTATGTAACTACAAATAAACTATCTCCTATATGCCAATCTGATCAAAAATCTCCTTGCATTTCTCCCACTATATTATTTTCTTCCATCCAATTTGTGACCCTTTCAGCTACTATATATGCAAAAACTATATAATACTAACATTACTGCTATCGGTTTATAATTACTACCTTTCTATGATCCTATGAATAATTAAAAGAAGTGCCCTCTATGATTTACTGAAGAGGCAAAGTAGTGAACTCAAGAGCTAAAAGTCTATAAATCACAGTTCAATTGTCGTTTCTTGCATTTGAAAGTCATTACAACTACTAAATTAACAAATCATTTGATTAATATTTTTATTAAGAGGAGTAATCCAGTCATCATTTTATTTTAAAAGCCATGTATTGTAAGCATTAGTAATCAATCAACATCATACGGCAAAACCAACTGAACCCAATTACTAGTTTCTGGCTATTGGTGTTCATCATCAAATAGAATTGGATTGCTCTGCACATCCTGCATACCCTTTAACTTTTTTTTTATGTTATGCAAGATAATGCAATGAAAGTTTCAAACTTTCTAAAGTTTTGAATTCAACCATGTTGTTTGTATAGTTCTGGAAGTAGCATTTATATACTTTAATGATCCATTATATGCTAACTATACACATTTTTGATTCATTGGCTGGAGAATAGCATTTATTAAACAAAGTATATAATGTTTTATTTGGTATAAATGTGGCTTTATATCCATCCCTAGAAAAATATTTCTTTCATACCTCAGAATTAAATCTTTGCATTTAAAAAATTTACAAGATCTTTATAAAAACGCAGTTTTTCAATTGTAACGAATTAACAGAACATAATCCATAAGACAAAATTATTCTATTTTAAAAAATGCCTACTTTTATATTTTATTAAAATTTACTATCTTAATATAAACCGAGCGCTGATTATATATACATGTGTGGGAGATGATGATCTGGACCAAACTGATGAGTGCTAGTTCAGCATGAAATATTGTATATTGGAGATCATTTATCTTTTTCACATAAGTCTGATCATGTGTATCAGTTACATGAGATAGAATGGATAGCTGAAGGGAGCTTGAAAGTCTGTGTTCAAATCTGTTCTATTATATTCAAACTCCAAGTATATGAATTATACTTGTATTTCAAAAATATTACTATGTTAAGTATATACTTATCAATACCACGTGATAAATAAAAATAAATCAATAATTGTGTATATATGTTTTATTCTACTTATTTTGTCAACATTTTTTTTGATAATCAGCATGAATTAAACTCAATCAATTTCTTACATAATAATAACAAATAAAAATTCTGCCAATTGTAAAATAAAATGTTGCAAAGATACGAAGCAATGGCCCACTCTTACTGATAAAAATAAAGTGCTTATTTTTACTCATAGTAGCTATTGTCTAGTTATTTTATTATCGTTGGTCAAAAAAATTTAATAGAGATATAAGTAATTATAAGATAAGCAATTTATGAAAAGTTATATATAAACACAAAACAATGTTCAAATAGCTAACTGCATGGAAAAAGCATTTCCAACATCCTTTTATAAAAAAAAAAAAAGGAGTACTTAATGGTCAAGCGTTGTTAGCCGAGAGGTCAGCGCAGTCGCCTTCCAAGCAAGCAGTTGGTTCTAGACGGTTGTTGTGGGTTCACCTCCCAGCCGATGCTATGATATATGGGGGAAAAAAAATTACGAATGAATTCAATAAAAAGATAACTAATATTCTGCTATCATCAGCCACACAGATCATCAGTAAAATATATATATATAAATAAATACATTTTCAATTGAGACAAGGCAAGATAGAAAGATGAAATATAAAAATATTGAAAAATGATTTATTAAACAGAATTGAATATCTGGAATTCTGAAAAATGATATGAAAAAGTGTTAATAATAATGTAAAAAAATGTAACTGAAAATTAGGAAGGAAATGTATAAAAGAAAATAAATCTCAAAAGTATAATATAACATTTTGGTATGGAAAGAAAAGTCTTATCAATAAAAACTAGAGAGAGATAGAGATATCATTATCAATTGTATGGAAGAGTTCTACATAGAACTAAACAACAACAAAAAAATAGCCCCAACAATTACACATCTGATTTGTTAAATATTTTAAACTGAGATAAGTAATTAAATCTGAAAAAAAAAACTCAAAAAATTTCTAGAAAAAAGATGCAATTATTATTATCTTAAAAGAAGTTGTTGATAGAATAGAGAAAGTGACAACAGTAAATATTAAACATTTAAATGATAAAAATGTACCAGGTGATTGGGAAGAATAAGCAAGTATTCACATACTATAAACTTATCAGTTTTCTATTAATTCTACAAAAAATCTTTAATAAGTTCTACACAGTGGATCACATCCAAATATTAAAAGAAACTGTAGAAAAGATCAAAGAATATGAATTAGTATTATGTTTTGGATATGAAGATTATGAAAGACATTTGAGTCTCTAAGCATTTGCACAATAAGTAAAGCCTTGAACATCAAAATATAGCATCAGAATATTATCAAATTCTAGAAAATATTTACCAAAATATAGCAGCAATGAGTAAAGTACATGGTGATAATACTTCTCAATGTTGATAAATATGATTTCATATTTCAACACTTTTTATACCAGTTTTTCTGCAAGAAATATGTAAATTACAATGGAAAATTATGAGAATTATATAAGTTATCTATCTAGATTTTGTAAATGGTGTGATTACTTTTGCAAATAATAATTCAGAGCTTCAGAAAATGTTAAAGAATTATCAAAAGAGAGAAAAAAAAAGTAGAATTAAAGATAAATTATAAAAAGACCAAATAGTTTTCAATGTTTTTCACATAAAAATAAAGATTGATAATGAATAATTAGAAACAGTTAATAACTACTAATACCTTGACTAAATTATTAATACAAATGGGAAAACATAAGGAATGAAATTAATGAAAGAATTAAACTTGGAGGTGTTTTGGGAGAAATTATTTAATATTAAAAAAAAGCATGTCTATGTGATTAAAAAGAAAAGTTTTTAATAGATATGTTTTACCAGTTTTAAATTTTGATTTCAGAATTGGATGTTTAACAAAAGAGCACTTCAGGTCAAACAACAAAGTATAAAGAGATATATGCTGAGAATAATTAAAAAAGATCTAAATGTGAAATACTGTATGAGAAAACAGATATCACTGAGACATAATTTAAATAATAAAAACTAAAATGAAGCTGAGCTGGTTATGTCATAAAAAAAGATGATGGAGAGTTAAAGCCTTAAACTGGATCTCGTAATCATAAAAGACATTGAAAGAGACCACATACGGGAAGAATGGATAATATAAAGAAATTTGCTAGAATGATATAAAGAAAATCAGAGAAACTGGATTAAATTCGGAAAAACCTTTATTGCACAGCAAATCAATAATGATTGAAAATGATAATGATGGTATAATATATATGCCTTCCATATATACATATTAATTACATTAAACAAATATAATTAACAAAAGATTACAATGCACACTAAGTGCACAAGATTAGTAAATGCTGAGAAATGATTCATGATAACACTCATATATAGAAGACAGTGCTTAAAATTTATGGATATATATTTACAAGTTTTTTACTTAATATAAATATTTAATCTTTAAAAATTTCTATGTTGTCGAAAAGTTGTAAAAATTGTTTTAATAATTGATTAATATTTATTATTTTGGAATATACATATATTTCTTCAGTTATGCATAGTGTGAACTCTGTTTTCATAAATGCTACTTTTTTTTAATGCAATCTTCTAATCTCTCTTAACCATTGCACATGAGTCAATAGAACTAGATAGAATACAGTATATATATATATATATATATATATATATATATATATATATATATATATATATATATATATATATATATATATATATAAAGTTAAATGGATAGGCTATGTAGGAAACAGGATTTATAATGATTATGAGAGATTAAAATTTTGCAGTAAAAAGAGTGAAACAATGAAAATAAGTTAACAATTATTTTTAAAAAATTGCAAAGCTAAAAAAATGTATATACATTCCATTTTCATAAGCAGTGTTGGACAACAATAATCTAAATAAGATTGTAACAAATAATTAATTAAATTTATAGTTATTTTAATTATCAATCCAGCTTTCATCTCTTATTGAGACCTTGTAAATGTAATTAGTTGTTCGTTTAATTAGTTGTTCGTTTAGATTGATTATTATAAGAATATTGAGAACAAATAATTTTTATACTGAATATTTGACCACTTAATGTACATTAGATAACAATTAAAACATTTTAAAGTTTGATATTCCAATTCTCATCCATTTTCATGTTACCTGAATGTATTACTATATTTACAGGCATTTTTATTATTACAATAGCATAAGATATCACCTTATCATAGTAATATTTGTGTAGGTGAAAAAACTGGCATGTTTTTAAAAAATTTAAATGTTATATCAATAATAAAACAGTCAATCATCTCCCAAGTCAGAAAAGCATAACTAGAAGAGTGTGCATAACATTGATGCTTGTGCATACTTTAACCACTGTAATATGAGATATTTGCTACAATATCCATTAATAAATGCCACTTGAATCCCTTTAATGAAAGGTGAAACTGGAAATGAAAATAAACTTCAAGAGGGGAAGAGGGGCATTGAAAAAATGAAAAATAAACAAGAAGAAATTTTATCACAACCAGAAAATTATAATACCTAAATGTAGACATGCTCTCAGAATCAGCAAAAAATGGATAAAGTTCATATATTATTATAGTAAGGTTAATAACAATAGCCGAGTTAATGCAGGTGTATCTTATATTAGTTGATTATGGTTGTTAAGGTATATAACAGGTGGTAACAATAAATAAATACTTCATAAAGTTACTATACATATTAAAATTCAGACTGATAATAATTGATATTTGTGTCTCTACAGAAAATATTTCAATATAAAATGATAAGATATGTAAGAGATCAAAATAAGCTGACTTGGAAAGAGTTTTAATTGTATAGGTAATAGAGAATAAAGCAATCCTGTATCATTGGAAAATAAGATGAGATGTAAAGAAAAGCAAATAACAGATTAATATGCATTTGCATTATCAAATAAAATAATCATAGAATGGAGGCTTAGTCCAGTAATGTAGTGATTTAACAATAAATATTCATGTTCAATCTTTGTTCTATGCTTCGTACATTTCTGTATTTAAGATCAATTTTATATTTCTATAACAATTTGTCTTAAAATAGCATTCTTAATGCAGTTATCATTTATGAATATCTATGGATTTTTATATGTATAAATATATGTCATATGTTCATGCATATATAATGTACATTAAAATGTTTTTTTTTTCTTTCAATTGCATCAATTTAATTCAATATTTTAAAAAATTCTATGAAAAGCAATAATGACAATAAATTTCTTCTAATTTAAATATAATATCATAGGTTATTCGAGTTGAGTTGTTATTGTTTATATAGCAATAAAAAATAAATTAAAACAAATTATCCAGAACATTATGAGATTGTTTACTTGAAGATCTTTACAACAACAACAAAAAAAAATTCAATCAAATAATAATATGATAAAACATGTCTTTTCCAAATAATACATTCAATACTGATCTGTTGGCCATTTTATAAATAAAATATATATGTTTCTTTGATATTTTGTGATGCTGATTTTTAATTTCTTCAGCAGAAAACTTTTCTTTCAGAAATATTTCAACAACATATCTCATTGTAGTTCTCCAATGTATTCTATTCTCTGCCATATCTTCCCAATGGAAAAATCAATTACACGCTTTTTTAAAATATCTTTTGAGATAATCTTTATAATGTAGACAGGTTTACTTTTGCCACAAAAACTATCTCAAATTTGCCATAAAACACCTTTTTAGGAAATCTTGCATTGTCCATTCATTTTATGTCTAATTCAATGGAGATCTGATTTTACAATAATGGACTATATGGTATCAAATTCTCAAGTTGAAGAACATATTGTTTTATGATCTTGCCATAGTATTTTTAAAATTTTATGGAGCATCCTTAAATAAAACTTCTAATACCTTTATAATCTATTGATAAGTTGCCCAAGTTTCTCTTTCATACAATAAATTAATAAAATAACAGTAAAATAATAGCTCTATATACAGCTCAGTTGCAGTAGTTTTTCCCTGTGATGAAATATCCTTTAACTTATTAAAATCAGTGACAACGCATTAAATGATGTGTTGTATTAAATATATAAGACTACTTTCTACTTGTAAAAACTATCAAAGTATTTAAATTGATTTACTTTCTTAAGATGATAATTATCCAAGTCAAAAGTTGCTAAGAATTTTTCTCCTGTCATTGACTGATAAAGAACTTGATTTTTTTGAACATTAGTTATTAGTCTTTAAATATTGTATTCAAAATATTTATATTCTGTAAATTATCTATTGAACTGGAAAGCATACATAGCATAGTATACTATAAATCCAGAATGTTCTTGTTTCTAATTTTAACTGATACAATTTAAAATTCCATCAGCAAATCTGCATTGTATCTTAATTCCTATTTCATTAACCCACCAGTAAACAATTCTAAAGACAACTGTTATAAAAATTGAAAACAATGTTGTAGGATATAAATACTCTTGTTTAATGCCAGTTTTCATTTCAAATGTCTCAGATTTTCTACTTGTAATAATAACACTTTCATTCCATCATGAAGAAGCTGTATAATATGAATACATTTTAGTAAATATTCAACTAATTTCAAACAATGTCATGAACCTGTTCAACTGACTGAATTAAATACCTTGACCAAATCAATAAAAGCAATATAAAAATCACTCCTTTATTTCCTGACACTTTACTAGCATTTACCTGGCAACAAAAACCATGTGTATGATGTTTCTTGATTCTCTAAGACCACACTGAGTCTATGATAATAGTACCTTTGCCATAGTGGATAATATTTCATAAGTTATTCTAGTCTTGTCTATTCCCTTTATTTAAAAAATTGTAACAATAAAAGCACTTTTTAAAACTACTTGGCATAACTTCATGAGTTCATATATTCCCACTAAAAAAACTCCAATATTTTTGAAGCTAACATATTACTACCTTATTTTAAAACTTTTACAAGTATTTCATAAGGAAGTACAGCCTTTTCATTTTTAAGATTACAAAGAGCTGTTTTAAAAGTACAATAATGGCTGACTTTGATTGTATATACAAAGTAATATGTAAGTCCTATCTGATACTATAAAGGCAAGCTACCACTGTTATTATCTCTATGGCAAAGTCAAAAAATTTATAATAATGATCAACATTATTAGCTGTTTCAAAAAGAAGATTCCACATTCCATATCAGATCACCTTATTCAAAACATTTTTATCTCTTACTCTATTCCTTAAAAATCTGGCTATTTCCCTATCTAAAATCATTAACTTATAATTTTTATAGTATTATCTTTAACAATTCTTCTGCATCTAATCACATGTTCAATCTAATTTATCCTCATAATTTATTCAAAAATTACTATTTTTTCCTAGTTACTTTTTTTTCCATTCTTCTTCAAATTAATACCTGTGAAGCCTCCCTTTAATCTCTTTTCTTAATTTCTTTGTCATTATTCCCATCAATAGAGATTTGAAGACCAAATACTTAAAATGCTGAATTAGTATCATTGCTCTTACCTACATTTCAAAACCAACAAAGTTATATAAAACATATATCAAGATGGATTTACTAGTGAATATTATAGGCATATGCCTAGGGTGACAAAATTTAAGGATGAAAACATTATTTTATTGGACTTTAAAATGTGGTAATCCAATACTTTTTGTAATAGCACTTAGCCTTTACAATAACAGTAAACAATCTTATGTATAGGAATAAAACAGAATTACAGAACCCTAACAATCAAACATACAAATTACTATCATAACAGCTTCAAGTATAACCTAAAAAAAGAAAACACCATCTACTTTAAAATAATAAAATATAAATGTTGAATTAGTTTCAGATTTATAAAGTTATGTGGATTCTGACTCAAGTTTCAAACATTTTTATGAGTTATAGATTTAGATAGTTGAGTATTGAAGCTAACAATGCAATTTCTTTGAAATATTTTTTTGTTTCTTCGGGGAAAGCTAAATAACCAGCCAACAGAAGAGTTTAAAATTACAAATCTCAATACATAAAAATTATGATAAATCTCTGGTCAATTGCGGTAAAACTTCTATAGATTTAATAATTAAACGAAAAAAATTAACACTTCCCCCAAATTTACGTTAACTCGAATAACCTATAAGTATATAATTATACAGTAAGTTATTTATAGCAATATTCATTTATATATGTATATATAAAAACAATTAATTTAGAATAGTGAAAATTCAGTTTAATAATTATAAAAACTTTACTACAAATAAAAAAATATTAAACAGGAAATGAAATGAAATATAGCAAAAAGCTTTAATAAAAAAAAGTAAAATAAAATTAAAAAAAAAAAAAAGCAAATAAATAAAAATGAACACAGTAGAATTTATTTTAAAATATAAAAACTGTTAATTACTTAAAATAAATATAACAAGCAATAAATAAATAAAAACGACATAAAACTATAAACGCAGGCTAGAATTATTAATTAGTGCTATCAGCCAAATACAAACACACACACAAAAAGCTAATTTTAAAATGCAAAGCAGAAAGAATTTAATATTTACATATACGTTGCAAATATAATTAAACTTTTATTACTACAATATATGCAAACATTATGAAATTGTATTTGTAATCATTTATTAATAATATTCAAGGATTCATTATTTTATAATGAAACTAAGCGTTAAATACCTCTATGATCTAGTTACTCCAACTTTTCATGAGAATATTGAAATCTATATATATATGCAAAAATAAATATATAGTTTTGAAATAATAAAGCTTTTAAGGATGAGAGGTGAATAAATTTTATTACAAAATAATAACCATGACAAATGACAACTAATAATAATTGGGAATTATCATTTGGCCAATACAGTAGGACCTTGTTGCTTAGATAACTATCTCTACTTTTAAAAAATATTGACAAAGTTAAACACAGAATTCTATTTAAAATCATTTGCAAAATCAAAGGTTTTAAAAATTTAATGCAACTACTATTGTTGTTGCACTGGTTCACAAGAAATATATATATATTGGAGATCATTTATGTTTTTCATATATATATATTCATGTGTATTAGTTGTATAGAATGGAGTGGATAACTGAAAGACAGTTGAAAGTCTGGGTTCAAATCCCTTTTAATTACATCTAGCTTAAATATATATACTATACTTGTGTTTAAAATATTGTTGTAAAATCAAAAACAGAACATTATTCTAACTTACATAATGTTTTTCATATGCAAACTCTATTTTACTTCAGTTAATATCTATTATAAACTTGAATAATCATTACATACATAGTAGACAAGAGTGCTAATTATATCAACATTATTCTATCCTATAAATATCTCCAAACTAGCTCCTGATTTGTAGCCTCATTAGTGAGAAGTTTGGACCTGGATCTAATGAACTTGGATTATTTGGATTGCATTCAGGTTTTAACACTTTAATAATATTACCCTTTCTCTCAAGAACCATAGCCAAAAACTAATCTGGGGTTATCAATGCGATAGCACTGGATATGCAATTTTAAACATATTATTTAGCACTTTTTGATGATCAAAGTTATAGTAAATGGTATCACTGAAGTAAAAAAAAAGCATTCATTATTATGATTGTTTTCATTATTATTATTATTACATGGACCTTCATCACAGCCCTCACTTATTTTTGAAAATTTTCATTCATTTTTATATCAACAAATAGTGCTTAGCAAATTATTTCAAACTACATTTTTATGAGATACATTTAGAATATTTTAGATATTGTGTTTTAATTTTAAAAAATGCATGAGATTTTTCATTCATTATTAGTGTGAAATCCAGTTTTTGTTTTAAATGCTTTAAAAATATTGTTGCAGGCAGTTAGTTGTATGAAAGTTTATTTTTTTAATCTTTTTATTATTTAAATATAAATGATCAAATTTTCAATGGATTAAATGCCTCTACATCTAGTACACACCAATTAAAAGACCTATATTGAAGATGAATTTAATTTTCCACTTCAAAATTAAGTTAATTAGACACATTAATATTACCAATGAAATTCGCTTATATATGACATTTGTACATTTTTTCTTTAATATAATTGTTAAAAAATTCAATTCACTTTTACTTAAATTTAAAAAGATCGTCAATGGCACAATTACAGAATGCACATTAAAATAATAATAATAATAATAATAATAATAATAATAATAATAATAATAATAATAATAATAATAATAATAATAATAATAATAATAATAATAATAATAATAATAATAATAATAATAATAATAATAATAATAATAATAATAATAATAATAATAATAATAATAATAATAATAATAATAATAATAATAATAATAATAATAATAATAATAATAATAATAATAATAATAATAATAATAATAATAATAATAATAATAATAATAATAATAATAATAATAATAATAATAATAATAATAATAATAATAGGTTTGATGATCGTAGATATCGGTAGGATATATTATATATTTCTAGTAATAATAAAACTAAAAAAATTTTATTTAAAATAAACCGTATTGTCTCTAAGCAACCCAATATTCAGTATATATAGTTTTTTAAACTTAAGAAAACTCCTCCGACGAGGAATTTGTGTGCAAGCGATTTTTTTTTACTTCATTATGGCGATCTCTTTGAACGCAGCAAGCATTTCTTATGCTGACGCAATCAAAGCATCCACTAAAAAAGGAGATTTTCCTCAGAACGTGGGAAAAAATCAAGCTCCAGTTTCAAGATTTCGTCGTTCAACAATAAATGATCTAATGAAACTAGATGTGATTTCAGAATCTGACCCATTACCAGTTAACGTAATAGAAGAAGAGATCTGGACTAATGAGAGTCTATTAAAAATTTCTGAACGCTTTAATACGACCATCCCACGTGACCTGTTTATGTCGTTTAAACGTTTCTTTACTGACCGGTCTGTTATCCTTGCAATTACAGATATAAATTGTTCGCTGTATAGATTTCCTAAGGATTTGCTATACGAAGAATTAAGCTCAAATAATTTATGGGATTCTATATTGCGCATAGCAGATCATCCAAATTCTCGCTATCTTGCTATTGAATTCTATAGCGAAGAACAAAAAAACAAATTTGATAAAACAATTAAAACGTTAGGGAAATATGCTTTAGTAAAAGTTAACCAATATAGAGAAAATTTTATCACCGGCACAATCAAAAATACGTACTTTAACTATACAATAAATGACCTCAATAAATTAATGCAACCGTTCGGAGTTGTTGTTGCCTTTCAACCTATATATTTAAAAGGAACTCCGATACCGATCTATGGAAACAGTTATCATTTTAAAGTTAAATTAAATCAAAACGTAAATCCAAATGATATTCCCACTCTTATAACCGATCACGAGCTGACGCTTACTCTTAATAATTCATGGACTTAAACCGCAATGTTTTCACTGCAAACAACGAGGGCATATTATAAATGCATGCCCAAAACTTAAATGTAAACACTGTAATATGAGAGCAACCTCAAGTCATCAATGTGGAAATGCGCTAGTAAATAACACAGATTTCACTCCTCAACCGATAAGTGAATCAACTACAATTTGCTATCAAAATAATCCAATTAATGACGATGTAACAGACGATCTATACATCACCAGAGAGCAATCAGTAAATGACGAAAGTGAATCAATTTTACCCGAAAATCAATCACGGAATGACGAGGATAAACCAGTGTTACAAGAAAATAGCCCATCTCAACAAGAATTATTAAAAAGTGATTGCCAAAATCACAAACAATCAAAAACACCCCTTAACAAAACTTCGCAAGATATTATAGACTATCTAGTGCCTTGCTTGCCACCTACAGACCCGAAAATAAATGACACTGCCAACTGAAAACCAGGCAGACCGCGAAGCAAACGTAGAAAAAATGCAGCAGTGCCTATTGATCTTAGTGAAGATGATATGCCCCAGACATTAGATCATAAAAAAAAAAATAAGAAAAGCAAATATGAGTTCAACGGATACCGAGTTTGAATACACTTCAGATGAAGACCTTAGCACCAATAAAAAAGCAAATGTGCAAAAATTATCACAGGAGGGAGGAAGTAGAACCTCCAGACATAAAAATTCTTTGTCATAATTTGTGCAAGATATCTAAACTATATAAAATTATAATCTAATTACTACATCAGGTGTGTTCTGTTTTTATTGAGTGAAACTATAATGAATATAAAAATAGCGTCATTAAACATCCGTGGATTAAACTCACCGGGAAAAAACTATCAATTAATAAAATGGCTTGAAATTATACAACCTCATTTGCTAGGGTTACTCGAAACAAAAATTTATAATAAATCTCAGATTAATCCATCTAACTATCTTAATAATCAAGGATACTCAGCATTCTCCCAAGCATCATTTTCACCCTCAGCAGGAACAGGAGTAGTAGTAATGAAAACCTGCCCCTTCTATTCATTCAAAATAATATATATAGATGCACACATATTAATTATAACACTATATGATAAAACAGTTACATTGAATGTAGCATTTGTTTATTTACCTCCAAATCACACAGTAATTAATAAAGTCATTCAAATTATAAATTCCAAAATAGCATCCTCATCACATCCATTAATTTTACTTGGTGATTTCAACATGTCATACAATGAGTTTGTCACAAAATGGTTGCACTTACTAGCCATACCACTCATGAGTGGAGAAGGCTATCTCCCACAGAATTCAGTAACATTTAATAATGGCAGGTTTTCATCATTAATTGACCTGGTCTTCTACTCACCAGTGTTACATCACATGATCAGCCTAACAATAAAAAACTCATCATTATCAGACCATTCTGCAATTATTGTTTCACTAAAGAATGATTTTATATACAGATCAATAACATCTATTGGAAACACAATTAGAGTGCTTCTTCCATGTCGAACCCCAGAATATTTATTCTCAGAAATATATATATATATATCTCTTCAAACTTCAAGACATTGAAATGGATCCAGTGCAAACATGGATTGCCTTTGTTAACATTATTTCATATACAATTGATGTCATAACAAGGGCTACCCCAGCCCCTTCAAGGCTTCTAGCTCTTGTAGATGAAACACACAAAAGAATCACAAACAGTACTACAAATAAACAAGGCTGTTCAAATGTGATTGCCCTGAAGAACTTTATAAATCAGTCTCTGAAGAACTTAAAGAATACCTGGCAATTAAAAAAGAAAACTCTTTTTGACACAGACACACACATGGTCCAGACACTATATTCGCTGGGCACTGGGACAAAAGCCATCAACTCCTGCAGCACCAATAATTAAAATACAAGAAGATATAATTTCTGGTTACAACATGTTGCTACCTCTCTACACACATTTCAAATCCAAACTTCAAGAGAAGAAAAAATTCAGCCCTGCGCCATTTTTTCTCGGTGAGCCAGAAGAAAATATAGTATTTACTCCCAAGAGACTTTATACAAAAATTAGCATCAACCCCAAACTCCAGTCACCCAGGAATGCATGGTATACCTTGCTTTGTATTCAAGCATTTAGAAAATTTTACTGCTCAGTATCTGTGTAATCTAGTAAACTTTCTAACAAAAAAGATCCATCATATACATGGATTATACCTATTTTACTAGTACCATTTATCAAAACACATGAAAAAATAACCACATTAAACAATCTAAGGCCCATATCAATGAGCCCTCTGGGTATCAAACTGCTGGAGTCAATCATTAAAGACAAAATAGAACCCTATATCATACCTATACTTATCTAAAATGCAGTTTGCTAAGAAAGGCTGCGTCTACAATGCAAGCAGCCTTTCTATTCAAAACAGTTATTGATTCTGTCCAGAAATAATAAAAAATATAGTCCAGTTGTAATCCAACTGGATATAAAATCAGCATTTGATATGATTCCAATTGAACTCCTTGTTGAAGCATTAGCAGACACAACAATACCAAGATCCTTAATATATTTAGTAACCAATCTTCTATTAAGATCAAGAAATACATATTACACTTAATGGTAAGAATTCCCCCTCTTTTGTACCTTACTGTTCAATTCCACAAGGTTCACCACTAAGTGCTCTTTTTTACTTTCTATATCAATCCCTTACTGAATATGATAGAAAAAGAATTATCAGGCATATACATACCTGGTCTAAAAGCAAACATCTCCTGTATTGCCTACATGGATGATGTCTCGATTTTTTTTAACTTCTAAAAAACAGATCCCAACTCTATTGAAAATTCTTAATTCATACACTAATAAATACAAGCTGGAGTTTAACATGGATAAATCTTCTGCATGGTCAATATATATGGGACAATTTCACACACAACATTTTAAAGGAAAACCCAGCTCTTTTGTGGGATTCCCCTTCTATTTGAGCAATCTAGAAATGCGTCGACAAATACAAGACAAAATTAAAAATAAAATAGAAAATATAATTGATTCACTATCAAAAATCTTACCTTTCACTGTATTCAAAAGTGTCCCTGTTTAATCTATTAATTATGACTCGAATCACATACTATTCTCCAATAATACTATACACTAAATCTTTTACTAGTAAAATAAACTCGTTATGTAGAAAGTTGCTGTGGGGAAAAAGATTGTTTCGGTTTCACTAAAGCGTATTCAAGCTCCTCTAATACAAAATGGTTTAGGACTACATTCAATACATATTTTTAACATTCAAAAGACATTAAATCTCATTTCTGCATGTACTTATTTATTTCCATACATGAAAGTGTTTCTTCAAGATTACCCACAGATAAACCACCACCAAACAATGGATATTGGAAAACCTTGCTTACACTAATTCTTAACATTCCAAACATTATTTTTTCACCACCCTAAGATAAATTTAAATATTGGGATGTATACCAGATAATTGCTCTCCCTAAATGATAAAAAACCAATTTTAAACATTAATAATAGACAACTAACCCGAAAATTTAAATTCTGGTCATTAGAACCCAAATATTATGATTTTCTACTCCAAATTCAAATCTTGAAGCATTGCCAACATTACACTTTTGTAGATACAGAAGGCATTACGTAAATACAGAAGACATATGCTGGTTGTGTCATGAGAAACTGAGACACAAGAACATTTTCTTTTTACCTGCCCAGTATTTGATAATATTCGATTTCATCCATACCATCATTATACAAACAAAGAAATTGTGACATTCAAATTCTTTTACAATCATTTATTAAGGAGGTAGCTACCCACATATTCGAGCAAGTACTTTTATATTGTTTTCACTATGGTGTACAAGATGCTCCTTCATGTACAACAATAATCCAAGAAGACATCCAAACACATTCTGGAACAAAATGGAACAGCTCCGCCTTAAAGGATGAAAAATTGTATCCCAAAAGATGTACACAGCCACTTGGTCAATATTACAACAGCGCTCAAAATTATAGAGACAAAAAAAAAGACTAATAAAAAACAGAACTAAGAACTTTACAAGTGCACAAAACTAATTGGATGTATATATTTTAAAGAAAATAATGTAAACTCAAATTTGTAAACCACATGCATATCCTTTGTCTTTGTTAACTCCCCCCCCCCCCCCAATTACAATTTTCAACTTATTTATACTGACTTCAATTCATCTGCATGTGGTAAAATAGTTATAAATGTAACCCTTGCTCTTGTTATATTCAATAAAGTCCTTTTGAAAGATAATAATAATAATAATAATAATAATAATAATAATAATAATAATAATAATAATAATAATAATAATAATAATAATAATAATAATAATAATAATAATAATAATAATAATAATAATAATAATAATAATAATAATAATAATAATAATAATAATAATAATAATAATAATAATAATAATAATAATAATAATAATAATAATAATAATAATAATAATAATAATAATAATAATAATAATAATAATAATAATAATAATAATAATAATAATAATAATAATAATAATAATAATAATAATAATAATAATAATAATAATAATAATAATAATAATAATAATAATAATAATAATAATAATAATAATAATAATAATAATAATAATAATAATAATAATAATAATAATAATAATAATAATAATAATAATAGGAAAAATTCTCATCATTGAACAAAATGATATAGAGATATGAAGAAAAGGCAAAAAATTGGGGAAGAAATCATGACAGATGGTTCATATAATGAGATCAAATTTATTTTAATTTTAGGGCTTTACAGAGTTGACTAAAACCAAGATGAAGAATATATGAGAGGAAATCTAACACCATCTAAATGACAAGATTTAAGAGGTCTATATAATCTGGTGTAATATAGAGATGCATTGGCGGATATGTTTGAAAGTAAATCTGAAGTAATTGTAAATTTGGAGATGATCTTATATAAATATGTAATATTTCTAATTTTTCTTTGCTTTACATTGAAACATTAAAACTGTCAGGAAAATGATTATATTTAGAGAAATTGGCAAATACAGATTCGATTTTTTGAATATCTCTTTTAGTGTGAAGGTTCAGTTAATAGCCAAATTTTAAGATCAGGAGAATCAATGAGAAAAAATATTATATTCTGTTGACTGATGAAATATTTTACTTTCCTCTATGTATGATACCCATCACTTTAAATGCCCTATTCAGTATGTTATTAATATAAAGGTGGAAGAAGACATTACTATAAAAGAGTAATTCCAAAATCTTTCTGGAAATTTTTAGAAATGATTTTAAGACCCCGAATAGAAGAGGAGAACCGTAAAATTTTAGATTTTTTGAGTGGGAAACAATAGAGCATTTCTCTTTATTAATTATAATTTTTGTTGTTAATACACCAAGTAGTAAAATTTAATTATAATTATTTTGCAGTAGAGAGCAACATCAAGAAATGAATTAATGTATCTGAAAATTTTACAATCATCAGCATAATATCCCTGAGATTAATATATATATATTGAATGACTAATGGGCCAGAACACTATTTTGTACTTATTCCAATTGAGCAAGAGGTAAAGTGAAGACATATGATATTTAGCAAAAGTATGTAATATACAAACAATTCAGACCATTTGACTAGTGATTTTGAAAGCCTTAAATTAAATAATTTGACTAAGAGAATATCACAGGCAAATTGTGTCAAAAGCTTTAGATCATATCAAAATAAAAACAACATCAAAGTCTGCTCAGACAATATGGTTAGTGATGATGATAAGATTGGTTTCCAATTTTGATTTAATGAGTAAAAACTATCTTTGATTGGGGACTGAAGTTTGCTCATATCTAAAATAATTTTGTCATAAATATATTGCTTGAAGATTTTGGTGAATTATATGTAAGACAGAGAATAGGCCTATAATTGTTAACTAAATTAATAGATCCATTTTTATAAAAAGAACAACTTTTACCATTTTCAGAATTGTCGAGGAATCTGCTCACTTCTTATACAACAGTTAAATATATTAAATAGATGACAGACAGAAGATGCAATAAATTTAGCATAACCTTTATATAAAAGAAGGAATATTATCAGGGACTTAAATTAGAGTTCATTCTAAACTTTTTAATGGAAAATGAGGTATCAGATTCAGAAAAAAAATCAAGGACTATTTTTTCTGTATAAAAAAAATATTGATAATACTAGAAGTAGAGTAAGATTGACATGAATTGGTGATCACAGCTGCTTGATAATTATTTTTTAGCTTGCTCTAATCATAATTCTTGAATTTTCTCTCAATATAGTATGAGTTACAAACTACTCTTTTATTATCTTGATAAAAAGACTATTTTTAGGCCAGTAAGAATGTCAATACAACATACAAATTTCTGCCAATTTATAAATGCAAAAATTCATTCTATAACTTAATAACTTTTTATATTGTTATATAATTTTTATTGAATTAACATCAATATCTTTGTTTTGATAATACACATTTTTAAATAAATGAATTTAATACACTTCAGTTCTCTTAAACCTGGTATATTTTAATGGATTAGTTATGTAATCAAAGGAATGAGGATATTTACTTAGTAAGTATATTTTTCGAATTATCTTTTGCAATATTTTTTATTATTTCCACTTTCATTGTTAATTGTAACGGTTCTGTTTAGATATCTGCTTAGAGGGTACTTTTGAAAAATCAACATTTTTTGAACTGTAATATGGTTTCGAAGTGGTCTTAGATATTATATTGATGGCTATAAATTAATTTTAAAAACTGTTGGGTAATAAATTTTCATTGTCATTCAGATTTTTTATGTGAATATTAAATTTTTAATCAAGAATCTGATTATTCTTTTTGATGATTTTGTAACTTCTTTTATTTCTGTTGATGGTGTTAATTCTATTGACTGTTCTAATTTCTAGTGATGTTTTTAGATGTAATTCAAATTTTTAGTTCAATTTTCTTCCTCAAATGCACCTCAAAATGTATTGATAAGAATCA